>JASDQU010194710.1:0-14472 GCA_032191745.1 Picea mariana | reverse complement strand
GGGGATAGGACCTTAGTTAATTACTTAACCTAAGTCCTTAGACCCTTGATTACAACCCTTAGCTAGTGATATATCCTAAATTCGTTAAACCTTTGATTATTAATCTTTCATTATCAACCTTCATTTAAGTTATCCTAAGCTTGGGATTAGAGGTGAAACGTGGGCTTCTAATGAAGACCGTGTGGTGAGAGATTGGCATGAAAATATAATGTTTCGGATCTAAGCATGTATTCATTATTTTTCTTATGGTATGAATTATTGTAAGTCTTGGATGGATGGGTAAAATATGACACGTGGCACTTTGTAGTGTACCTTTATGCATGTTTATGTTTTTTCCCAATGTACTTCTAATAATAATTATTATGTTGTTGTGGTTGGAAAATATGACCTACAACTAAGAATACGTAGAATCCCAACAGAGAGATTCTTTGGTCAACATGTGTTGTAGCACTATAAAGGAATCAGGACGGTCTGAGGGACTATTTATCAAAGAAGAAGATCCCATTCTTTTGTTGTGTAGGTTGAGGGGGAAGATGTAATGTTCCCAAGCTAGATTGCTAGGAAATTAGGCTGAATTTTTGAACTGTTTGTGTTTTGTTTGTGTGGTTTTTGCAGGTTTTACTTCTCAGAATTGTGTTGGGTGGAGTTTACTAAGATTTATAACACCTGCATCATGAATATAGAACAAAAATACAAGTATATAACAACATACAAGACATATAACACAATAGAATGCCCAATAACTTCATATCTGGCCTTTATTTAGATAATAAGCTGACCTCCATACATGGGATCCATAGATCTGGAACAAAATAGATAAGATGTGAAATTTGGCGCTGAATATTCTTCCAAGATACAAAATAAGTGTAGGTGAAACCCTCTAATTCCTTCAGCAGTCACATGCAAAGCTAAACAAGATCAATTTCTTTCCCTTCTAAACTTATGCACCCTAATATGGCTGAGTTGCGCACTTCCTGGCTAGGAAAACCTATAGGAATTTTGGCCTCCTCCTATTTAGCCTCCAAACAAATGAAATCAACTGTATATTTATAGATATGATGATAGTGAACACTTGTTATGAATCTCTTATCTGTTAGGAGTGATATCACCCTCCAAATCACTAGATCCACTATGAGCATTGCACCCTCCTTTAGGAAATTATCCCCCTGGTCACAATAAATCAATCTGCAGAGAAACCCCTCCAAGAACAGATGAAAAAGGGATATCTTGGCATGAAAAATCCCCTGGGAAAGATATTATCCTCAAATCTTCCTCCTTCTACCCAAATCGAAATGATCTAGCTTCAGCAGTATGCTAGACCTATAGAAAACTCCTAATATGTGCCTTGCCTCTTCCTTGTCACTGTAGAAACCACATGTAGCTGAATAAAATGGTGAGGGAGGAATATTTCACCTCCTTAGCCAAGATTGGACCAGGAACAGAGGTATATTTCACCTCCTTGTTGGTCTCTAGGGTTTGTTTACTCAAAACCCTCAAAACGTGAGTTGCATAGCCCAAGAAGCAAATAGAGAAAATGACATGGATGAGGAATGAGGTGCCCTCCTCTCTCTTTTATTCCTCCATATTATAATTATTAGTCAATATGGATTTAGGAGTGGAATGAACTTATTAAAAGACTGAATGCAATAAACATAGAGATATGGAGAATAACACAAATATCTAGCGAACAATATCTTTTACTAAATAATGAAATAGGTTGAAACTGTAAAACTGCAGAACTGAAAACTTGCTCGAATGGTGGTAGCTCTCTCTGAGAAGAGATGTGGCTGCTATGTGCATCCGTCTAAGCATAATGGATTACAATGAGGCTCCATAGGCCTTTTTATATTAATCATGAATGCCAAAACCCTAGACATCCAAAAACCTAACCCTAGAAGGTGAAACGCCAAAAGTCATGTGGGCCCTAAGGGTAAGTTGGTCTAATTTGGTACCTCAACTTCCTAGGGTCGTAAATTTTTGCATACGACCTCCATTTTAGGCACGTGATAGCCTGTTGGAAAGCTATTTCATAGAGCTACATATTCTTCCATCAAAATCTAACTTTGTCTACAGTTTTATTGTGGGGATCCAAAAAAACAACATTTAAGGCACCAAAACGGCCTCGAAAGTACATCAAGATGGGATGACATGAAAACATACAAAATAAGCCAGTTGGATTAGGCGAGAGGCCACCCATATCCACCTGGACGATGTGTGGGGCTTCAGACATCCCCATAAGTGTAGAACCCACAATTACAAAGTAGTACAGAAGAACGTGTTGAACAAAAAAGGACACGAGGAGGTAATTGGAATAAGTGGGTGGCCACCAATATCCACCTAGATCAAGCCTCCCCCCTTAGGAAGAAATGGTGTCCATTGCATTGAGTTCCCCCATCAGGTGAGGAAAATTTTGTTGTATTTTTCACCGGCTAAGCCACTTGCCTTGGTGTAGGAGTTTCCCTACCTTGACAACTTGATAAAGATGGATCCATTGTTGGCGAGTGCCCTTGACCTGTGTGTCCATGATTTGATCAATGGATGTTTGTTCCATGTAGTTAGAGTTGAGCTTTGTTGGTGTTATTTTTTCTACGATCTTAGAATTATCCAATAATGGTGGAAAATATGGTCGAAGGAGGTACACATTGAATACTGGATGTAGACCAAGGAAGGGTGGAGTGTTGAGCTCAAAAGCATTGCTACCCACAACCTTGGTGATAGTTTAAGGCCCATAACGAAGAGGCAAAGCTTCCGATGGGGCCTGGTGAGATGCTCCTTCTGCGGTTGTAACCAGACTTTGTCGCCAACCTAAAATTGGTGTGGTACCTTGTGTTGATCATGGCGTTACTTGTACTTAGCATTGGATTTCTGCAAAATCTCCTAGACCTGTTGGTGGATGTGCTGAATCTGCTCAATGAATCTGGTGGCTTTGTCAACCATAGATTGATCAGGGGAAGATTATGTCTATGCGGTGGAAAGAAGGAGTGCAACATCAATGGGTCCCAAGGGTTGGAATCCCAAACCCACCTGAAATGGGCTATGGTCGGTGGAACTATGGAGAGCCTTGTTGTAACTTTGTTGGACATAGGGGAGACTCTCGTCCCATGTATGTGGATGCTTAGAATTGTACATGCACAGGATATGCACAATCATCTGATTGACGAACTCTGTTTGGCCATCGGTTTGGGGGTGGAAAGAAGTGGATTTTGTGAGATTGGTGTCCAACAGAGACCAGAGAATCGACCAAAAGGTGTTGAGGAACATGTTGTCTCCGTCAGAGATGATGGTCTATGGATCCCAAAGTTGGCCCACACTCGTTCGAATAAGCGCTTGGCAGTATTTTTCACTGTGGCATTCTTCTTATAGTTTGTGAGTATGGCCATCTTCAAAAACCAATCAACAACCAAAAACATGTAGTCATTTCCTTGCTTGGTGGATGACAAGCCAAACGTGTAATCCATTGAGATGTATTCCCAAGGCTTCTTGGTAATAGGAAGAGGGGTATATAAGTCTTACTTCTTGATGTCTAGCTTGGCAATGGCATAGGCAGTGCAAGATTTGATATACTTGTTGACGTCCTGTCGAAGTTTTGTCCAATAAATTTTTTTCTAAAGAACGGCCACAGTTTTCTCTATGCCAAAATGTCCTACCACCCGACTGTAGTGGGCTTCCCAAATAAGCTTTGCACGCTCGCTTGTAGGAACACAGATATGGCCCAGGTGGCATAAGAGTCTATCATGAATGTGAAAATCAGTGACAGTTGCGCTTGTAACCAAGAGTTGATATGTGGTGGCAAAGTTTAGATCTTGTTGATAAAATTGGGGCCACTCAAAGACTTCATGTCCACAGGAATGGAGCACAGTGGTGAGTGCATCCACAGGGGGCTGAATGAGGCAGAAAATGACATGATTTGAGATACCTGTCTTATACTTGATGTTGATATGAAATTGTTGCACGTAGGTGGACCACTTATGATGGAGGTCATTTTGCAATTTCCCCTATGTCTGTATCAACTACAAAGGATTGTGATCAGTGTGTATGATCGTCTCTTTCCCCAGAATGTAATGTTTCCATTGACAACAGGCTTGTACAATGTAATACATTTCCTTGTCATAGGTGGGGTATTTTTGGACAGTATCGAAGAGTGTCTCACTATGGTATGCCACTGGATGCCTGTACTGAGTGAGAACTGCACCCACAGCATAGTCAGATGCATTAGTCTCTATCTTGAATGGTTGTTGGAAAGGAGATTACCGGAGTTGAGCACAAGCGATGCTTCAGATCATCGAATGCTCATTGTTTCTCCTTCCCCCACACGAACTTGGCCCTACCACCACCCTTGGTCACTTGGATGAGGTCCCATGCACTATGGGAGAATTCCAACATGAACCGTTGGTAGAAGTTGGCTAGCCCCATAAATCTCCAAAGCTTGGTCAGTGTGGTCGGGGATGGCCAGTCATGGATGACTTGGATATTAGTTGGATCAACATGTACCCCATTCTCATCAACAATGTAGCCCAAGTATTGGACCTTGTTCATGCCAAAAGAGAATTTTTCCAAGTTGGCATATAGCTTGTGTTGTCGCAAAGTGCTCAAAACCTATTGAATATGTTGCATGTGTTATTCCCACGTTCTGCTAAAGATGAGGATGTAATCCAAGTATACAACCACAAAGGAGTTCGTGAATAGTATCAATACGTCATCCATCAACCTCATGAAAGTGGATGGTGCATTTGTTAATCCAAAGGTCATGATTAGCCATTCGTAGAGACCTTCTTTAGACTTGAAGGTTGTCTTCCATACTGTTATCACATAAAATTGTCAAAACCTTAAAGGCTTGTGGTTTCTACCTTCTGTATTTTTTCCTTTCTCTCATCCTTTTGCAGACCCAATTGTAAGGTTTTTCCTTTTGGCTTATATTTTTCTTCTTTGTATGCCTCAGAAGATTTGGTCCTCAGCCTTCCAGTTTTCTCTCAGGCCGATCATTCCCCTCTCCTTCTCTGTCCCTGATATTTTGTTTTCCCGAGCCCTCAGCTAGTCATTCAAGTAAAATACACAGGTCGCATTTGTGAGAACCAAGCACAGTACTTGAAAGCAATCTGATATAAAAGAAAATCAAGCAAGTGAGAAAGATCATTTTCCAATGGTGTAGATCCATTAGGCAGATCAAATCGACGACGATCGGGTGATCGGGATCTTACAGTTGCACAAAATATAGTGTCAGAGGTCCGAAATCGCGAGCTCCATACTAGTCGTTGATCCTAGGAAGGACACGTGGAATAAGGTTATCATTTCACTGACTCGCAGAGTGAAGCAGTTAAAGGGAATATTCATGAGGATTCACAAAATGTGAAATCGTGAAATAATCTGGGCCTTTCATTTCATAAGGACACGTGTCGCTCGATCCAAGCAATCACAATTTCGTGACTCAGATATTTCAGCATGGAACACAGTACAAACTCGCGAAACGCAAAGTCACGAAATGATATGAGCTGTCCAACTAGGGTATCACATGGCAGCAGATAATCGAAATCGCAATTTCACGTTTCAGAGGTTTCAGCATGGAGCAAGGTGCGAAGCCCTGAGTCTCGAAATGTCGATGTTAATCAGGGTCGTTTGATGCAAAGGGACATGTGGCAGTGGATTAAGAAATGACACAGAACTTGGTTTCAGGGGTTTGATTTGAACCACAAAAAAATTTCATGAAGCACAAAGTCGTGAAATGATCTAGGTCGTCCAAACTAGAGGAGCACGTGGCGCCTGATCAAAGATTTCGCAGTTTCATGG
This sequence comes from Picea mariana, assembly GCA_032191745.1. NCBI lineage: Eukaryota > Viridiplantae > Streptophyta > Pinopsida > Pinales > Pinaceae > Picea > Picea mariana. Next base: position 8,688 of record JASDQU010194710.1, on the reverse strand, counting down.
ATTGAGAATTCTGAAGTCTAGCATGTAGGAATCCTCAAAAAGAAAAATCCCAAAGAACCTTTGGAGATAGGTGGTAGGTCACGGCCCATGGTCATGAGAAAGTAAGGTTTAGGAGGAGAATTTGACCCCCATTCATGTATAGAGGACTATTTCAGAGTCCAAAGGAAGAATCGCAGCCATTGGTTGAGAAGCAGATCTGACCATCCGTCAGAGAAATGATTTCTCCGATTATGATATCGAGAAATCTAAAGGTGAGCCATATGAAAGCCCCCAAAACATGAAAAGTTGGGATTCCATTAGCACAGGGTCATGGCCCTGGGTTACATTGAGGAGGGGCCAGAGGAAAGGAGGCTAGATTTTGAGCCTTGGAGAGTAGGCATGTGGTCGTCACCTAAGCATTTGTCTCGATCACTCTCCGAGGAAAAGCAGTCAATGTAAATGGAAGGCATGGAGGTTCTAGAGTGGTCAACCCATGGTACCCCTGTGGACAGATTTCCCTGCCAGAGCCATACTAATCTGATCTTGCGTCTGACAGAGGAGTGCAAGTGCAGCCTGACATAAGAATATACAGATGCAAATCTTTTATTGCTATAGACAGGTCACACTCCTGGTGTTGGCAGGTTTTTCTGAGTATAAATACTCAGTTTTGAAGTTTTGTTAAGGGTTGATGGTAGAGCAAAGCTCCCGTATTGTAAAGTTTTAATGAAGCTTCTGGTTTTCTAGCTATGTATCTATATTTGAGACTTCTTGTTTAATGAAAGTCATATTTATTACTCCAACTTATTTGCCTCTATTATTGAAAGGATTTATGATGACTAATTCACATGGATTGTTGTGACTGTGTTATGATGGATGTTTGATTGTAATGTTGTTATAATTTATTTTAGTTTCTCTAATATTTGAATTTCAAGAAGATATTGTGTTTGATTCTTTCCTCTTTGGGCTACTAGAAGACCAGATGTCCATAGTAGACCTCTACACCCTTCTCACCGAAGTCTTCCTCCTATTCACCCTTAATACAACCTATTGATTGAAGTTAAACTAATACCTCACCTTCTTGTGCATACCAGTCCAGTTTTCTGAGTTAAGATGATATTTTCTTGAGACTACTCCCATTTGACCATATTATAACCAATTTGTGACATAAAATACTGATGGGCATCAGGCTTACCTCTGCCACAATCCAGGGGTGACTTTTGGTGCTAATATTTCTAGCGTTGTTGTTGGGAATGAATTGATTATTTTCCCTGGGTAGAACGACAACGAACTTTTGATTCTGAAGGTGCATCAAAATTCATAACCTTTTGAATATTTCAACTTGCACCTGGCGAATCCACTGTGGCAATTCCACTGTCTCAGCTCTGTTCTTTCAGTGTGACTGCTTCTAGCTACACCTGGTAGCCCCTGGGAGAACACAATGATCAGAGTTGGTCTTTGATGGTGGACAAAGACCATACATACTCATTCTGCATATCATTCATCTGATGACTCCATGGTTAAAGGATCGATTGGCGACTCCACTGGTTCGAAATGGAAAAAATCTTGGCTCAAAGGTTTTCTCCCTTTAATTTTTCTATTGTTCCCGGTTTTTCTAATGTTGTCCCTACTATGGACGAATGGGGTAATTATTTGCCTATATTTAGAAGACACAGAGATGACAATCATGTCGAGTGTCTTTGTGAGTTTCATGAACTCATGCATCAGTGGGAGATACATCATGAGGATGTATTAATTAATATTTTCATGTTCTCAATAGATGAGGATGCTCATAAGTGGTTTCGATCCTTGCCCCCTGCTAGCATCCCCTCCCTGGGAGAGTTTCATGTAGCTTTCAATAGACACTGTCAATAGTTTTATTCTTCCAAATTAATTTGTCATAATTGTTGTGAAGAATATAAAGACTGTGTTCAAGGTATGACTGTTTCAAATTAAATCCATGAGGACAAAAGATATGAGGATGGAAGCCATGAGAATGAAGGATATACCTCGAAGGAGTTGATGGAGCTAGTAAAATCTCTTTCTGCAAGGATGGAGGGATTGAAGGAAGATTTTTCTTGCCTCTCTTATGAAGAATATGCAGAGGATATTCTAGTCCTTGGAATAGAGGTTTTTGGCATCCCTTCTTATGATGAAGGAGTGATGTCTGATACCGACCAAGAACAAACAGATTTTGATGGATATCCCAGTGAGGATGATGAAAAGCAGAGCTCTTCCATGGTTCCTGATTATATTGATTGTGAAACTGATCCTGGGGAAAGCCATGAAGGAGAAAAGGAGGAGCCACATCTCTCAGCTATCTTGGTTCATAAGTTTGCCCCTTTCAATTTCTTAGCCATATATGGTTATCCACATCCAGTGCTGGCTATAAACGAATAGGATTATTATCTTCTAAGATTTAGAGGAAGCAAGCATGATCATCTCGGTGAGCACTTATTAAAATTTCATGCATACATGCTTGAAAATGGTTTTTTTCACGAGGATGTCTGGATCAAGATGTTTTTTTTTCTCTAGAAGAAGATGCTCTTGGATGGTGTCTATCTCTCCCTGCTTCTAGTATCCATTCTTTGAAGTATTTTCATGATTCTTTTAATTCGTATTAAGGGAAGATTTACCCAGCTCATCTTATTTTTGATGAATGTTGTAAGATGTTTTCACTCCACATTCTGCAGATGATTGAGTGTTCCTCATGTTATGAGTCTGGTAAAGATCTGATTGAGAAAGAAAGCAAGGACGAAATTGAGTATCTTGCCAATACGGATGAAAAGTTTTCTCTCTCTATTTCCCAAGAAGAAGTCCTTCCAGGTTTGATTGATGATAGCATTGATGATGGCATAACTATGGATGAATTATATTCCACCGCTAGTACACATGTTGTCTCTGATTTAAAAGAAGAAATGGTTGAAGAAAAGAATCAAGATATTGCTCTTTTCTCTTTGCAAGATAGAAGAGTTCTTATCTCACCTACCCCTGAAGAGTATTCAAAAGAAGAAAGCATGGGTTGCCAATCTTCTTATGAAAGAGAAACCTCCTACCAAGAGCAGCATCATAGAGAGAAAGAGCCATCCACAAATATACATGAAGAGACTTCTTGCTCTCAGCTAGTAGATGTTATCTGAGCAGACAAGGGAGAAATGGAGGAGATAAAGGTGCATTTTATCTCCTGTCTTGAACCTGTAAATGAGAAAGTATCACCTGGGATCAGTCGACCCGCATCAGTCCTCTACCCACCTATACACTCTGAGACCATCAAATGACAGGTGAGCAACCAGGAAGCGCAGGAGCTAATTTCTTTCCAGATTATTTTTCCTGATTATAAATTGTGTGACCCCGTGGGGTTGTACATGGAGCTATGTTTTCCAAAAGAACTGGAGCCTGCAAGGCTATTCATATTATTATCACTTAGGGGTATGGTTGGTGTTCCAAATCATTTTCTCATTCTGCTATCATACTTCCCTTACCTTTTGTGGATCATTTGCAGTGAAAAGAAGGATTATATTACCAAGCAATCTGGGTGGCTATGGTGGAAGTTTTATTTCACCTAGTTTTTTGTAAAAATCAGTTAGCCTAGGATTTTACATAAATAATCTCTTTTCTGGAGACCATGTGTTTATTTCGTTTTTAGGTAAAGCAGTGTACATATTTCCTTGTTTTCTTCAATGAAAGTTTTTAGCTAGACTCCATAGCCCAACAGCTAAGGCACTAGAACTACTGGTTCTTGGTAGCTTGTAGAGAGCATGCCATATCCTCTGGAGCCTAATTTCATCACATAAACTTGTCAAAACCTTAAAGGTTTTTGGTTTCTACCTAAGTCTGTATTTTTGCATGTCTCTCCTCCTTTTGCAGACCCAATTGTAAGGTTTTTCCTTTCGGCTTATAGTTTTCTTATTTGTCTTCCCTAGAAGTGTCAGTCCTAAGCCTTCCAGTTTTCTCTTAGGCCGATCATTCCCCTCTCCTTCTCTGTCCCTGATATTTTTTTTTCCCAAGCCCTCAGCTAGTCATTCAAGTAAAATACACAAGTTGCATTCATGAGAACCAGGCACAGTACTTGAAGTAGTATGATATAAAATAAAATCAAGCGAGCGAGAAAGATCAATTTCCAACGACGGATATCCATCAATCATATCAGATCGATGAAGATTGAGTGATTAGGATATTACTGTTGCACAAAATATAGCATCAGAGGTCCAAAATCGCGAGCTCCATCCTAGTCATTGATCCTGGGAAGGACATGTGGCGAAAGATTATCATTTCGCTGACTCGCAAAGTGGAGTAGTCAAAGGGAAGATTCATGAGGATTCATGAAATGTGAAATTGTGAAATAATCTGGGTTGTTCATTTCATAAGGACACGTGTCACTCGATCCAAGAAATTGCAATTTTGCGACTCGGATATTTCATCATGGAACACAATGCAAACTCGTGAAAAGAAAAGTGGCGAAATGATCTGAGCCGTCCAACTAGGAGAGCATGTGGCAGCAGATAAGAAAAATTGCGATTTCTCATTTTGGAGGTTTCAACATGGAGCAAGGAACGAAGCCCCGAGTCCTGAAATGTCGATGTTAATCAGGGTCGTTCGATGTAAAGGGACAGGTGGCAGTGGATTAAGAAATGTCGCAGAACTTGGTTTTGGGGGTTTTGATTTGAGCCACAAACAAATGTCATGAAGCGCAAAGTTGTGAAATGATCTGGGTCATCCAAACCAGAGGATCATGTGGCGTCTGATCAAATATTTCATGGTTTTGTGGATCGAGAATTCTAAAGTCTAGCATGTATGAATCCCTGAAAAGAGAAAACTTGAAGCACCTTTAGAGATAGGTTCTAGGTCACGGCCCGTGTTCATGCGAAAGTAAGGTTTAGGAGGAGCATCCACCCCCAAGTCGTGTATAGAGGACTATTTCAGAGTCTAGAAGAAGCATCACAGCCATTGGTTGAGAAGCAAATCTGACCATCGGTCAGATAAGCGATTTTGTTGATTCTGATATCGGGAAATCTGAAGGTGAGCCATATAAAAACCCTCGAAACGCAAAATGTTGGGATGCCATTAGCACAGGGTCATGGACCTGGGTTACATTGAGGAGAGGCCAGAGGAAAGGAGGCTAGATTCTGAGCCTTGGAGAGCATGCACGTGGTCGCCAGCTAAGAATTTCGTCTCGATCACTCTCCGGGGAAAAGCAGCTAATGTAAATTGAGCAGGTGGTTGAAACCTTGGCTCAATTCATAAATGGAAGGCATGGAGGTTCTGGAGAGGTCATCCCGTGGTACCCCTATGGACGGATCTCCTTGTCAAAGCCATACCGATCTGATATTGCATCTAACCGAGGAGTGCAAGTGCAGCCTGACAGAAGAAGATACACACACAAAGATTTGATTACTTTAGCCAGGTCACACTCATGGTGTTGGCAAGTTGTTCTAAGTATAAATACTCAATTTTGACATTTTGTTAAGGGTCGATGGTAGAGAAAAGCTCTCGTATTGTAAATTTTTAATGAAGCTTCTGGTTTTCTGGCTATGTATTTGTATTTGAGACTTTTTGTTTAATGAAAGTCATCTTTCTTACTCCATCTTATTTGTCTCTATTACTGAAAGGAATTATGATGACTGATTCACATGGATTGTTGTGACTATGTTATGATGGGAGTTTGATTGTAATGTTGTTATAATTTCTTTCAGTTTCTTTGAGATTTGAATTTCAAGAAGATCTTGTGTTTGAGTCTTTCCTCTTTGGGTTACTGGAAGACTGGATGTCTGCAGCAGACCTCTACACCCTTCTCACCAAAGTATTCCTCCTATTCACCCTTACTACAACCTACTGACTGAATTTAAACTAACACCTCACCTGCTTGTGCATACCAGTCTAGTTTTCTGAGTTAAGACGATATTTTCTTGATACTGTGCCCATTTGACCATATTATAACCAATTTATGACATAAAATACTGATGGGTATCAGGCTTACCTCTGCCGCAATCCAGGGGTGACTTCTGGTTCTAACACATACATCATTTGGTTCGATGGGAAGCTGGTGGTATCCAAACTTTAGATCAATATTGTTGAATAAATTTTCCCCCTTGAGTTAGTCAAGATGGTCATCAATCCTAGGAATGGGGTAATAGTTCCTAACTATGATTTTGTTTAAGGCTTTGTAATCAATGCAGATTCACCAAGTCTCTTCCTTCTTTTGCACCAGTACAATCGAGATTCTGCAAAGGGAAGAGATGGGTTTAATGTGCCCCTTTTGAAGAAGCTCTCAGATCTGATGCCTAATTTTGTCATTCTCCATTAGCAAACACCGATAGACTGGTCCATTAGGTAGAGGTGCATCGAGGGTCAGATCAATTGGATGTTTGACTTGGTAGTGTGTCAGTACCCCTGTAGGTGAGAAGAAGTTGTCTCTGTATTCTTCCACGATTCCGTCCACTTGCTTCTGCTGCAAAGAGAGGCATTGTGTAGATGCAACGGATGTGGCGGTGAACTTCTGCTTTTTTTGAGCAGAGATCACAAAGAAGACGAACTTCCTCATCTGTGAAATGACCTTACTACATTTCTTAGCATAGATTAAAGAAATAGTAGTAGGAGGCTCTACCTCTGGGATCTTGTACAATTATCTACCCAAAGTAATAATAACACTACGAGGTCTAGACTCATACACAGCATGATGCTTCCACAAATATAGTTGTCCTAAAAGAACATCACAAAATTCAAGGGGAGAAATATCACACATTACCTCATCTTTGAAAGGCTTGATGTTGTAGGGAAGACAACATTGTTGGCTGTACAGAGATCTCTTCCTTAGCGAAGCCAACCGATGGTGTAGGGCTGCGGGTGCGGTGTCATTGTCAGGTCCAGCCACTTGATGACCTCTGTTGAAATCAGGTTCTTCTGACTATCGTTGTTGACAATGAAATGAATCAGAGCCCCTTGAACCACATCTACGAGTGAAAGAGGTGTTCCCCTTCCTCTAGTTCTTCTAGTTCGCTTGGTCAGACTTTGGTGGTAGCAACAACAACATTGGATTCAACATCAATAATCCGCTTCCCTCCTTTAGGATTTGACTCGGAATCAGAATCTGACTTGAAATCCTTCATCTCGGCCACGAGGGACTGCTTGGAGTGGCATTCTTTGGTGTTGTGCCAAGGAATTTTATGGTACTCACACCATTTTCATGTGTCCTTCTTCATCTTCTCATTGCCCTTGTTGTGTTGCGGCTTGGATTGGTTGTCTTGAGGGAGACCATATCGACTTGGTCCCTTTCTGTGTGGGTTGGGGTTGCCTTTTCCCTACTTCGGCCGTGAGGGGTTTGCAGATCCAAACTCTTGTTGTTTCTTCTTGAATATTTTCTCAATCTTGACAGTGTATCTATAAGTCATGCCCAAAGAGGCGATGTCCAGGAACTCCATTTATGTTTGAATTTATCTATGCAAACAGCCACAGTATTTGAGCACCATATGATGCCTAGAGTCTTTGATACCCAATTTGGTGTGTAGGGTATGGAAAATATTAGTGAAATCCAGTACTGTCTAGTCCCTTTCTTGACATAGGGTGGTCCATCTAGTGTATTAGTCCTCGTAGCTTCCAACAGGGTAATATTGTTCTTTAATGGCATCCTGGAAGGAATCCCATGTAGGGGCCACCACAAACATTATAGATTCCTCCATGGTCCTTTTCTCAGAGTAAGTATCCCACCAGTCTTTAACATGGGGAACGACCTTGAGGAGTGAAAAAGTGATCTTTTCCCTATCAAAAAAATTGTGGACCGAAAAATATCCTTCGAGCAGATTCAACCATTTATCTACAGCATCCACATCTATCATTCCTTAAAATAATGGAATATCAAATTTTACTTGTACCTTGAAGGGGGTTGCATGGCCACTTTATAAAGATTCTTCTCTTGTGAGCAGTCGTCAAAGGATCTACGTGAAGTTGTCTATCATTTCGTTCCTTTGTCACGGAAGGGCTTCCTTGAGAAACATTTTAATAGGATCTCCTGCTCCATCATCTTTCTTTTCGTCCCCCATGGTTTTTTTTTGGGCTCGGCGCGGTCAATCTTGTTAACAATAAATCTTGTCCGTGGTTCGAGAAGCACGCGGGTCTGCAAGTTGCACGTAGTGCTCAAGCGCAGCTCATGAGAATTCTTGTTTTCCTCCAAGTATCAAATCAAGCGAGTGTGCTAAGTCTTGCTATTGACGGACGAGATCCGTCCACAAAGAAAATCAACGGTCATCGGGGTGTCGAAGTTTCCCATCTACTCGACATTTAGCAGCAGAGAAGTCTCTTTTCTTTAAAGGCTGACTACAGGTCGTCCGATCCAGAGGCACGTGGCGAGAGATCCCACAGAGTCGGGGGTCGCGGAACTAAAAGTCCCAAGCACATGGCAACAGAAATCCCGATATCCCGATGCCCGATTTCCCGATATCGGGGGCAGTTTTCGATAGTGGAAGATAGGTGGCAGACTATGCACCAAGGAGCTAACCGTCAACAAGTCAACGGCCATAAGTCATCAGGTTTCGGGAAATCACAAGTCTAGTGGACACAAACATCGTGTCTTCAAAAACGTCGAAATCCCGATGGAAAGTTGGACCACAGTCGCGCAGGGACAGGTCCTATGGGTTATGATCTAGCCGGTAGGGACTATTCCCTGGGAGAAGGAGCTCGTCGCATATCGAGATATAAGGGATCCCGGAGGCAAGGAAC
>JASDQU010194708.1:1783-12848 GCA_032191745.1 Picea mariana | reverse complement strand
GACAACCACTCATTATCTCATCCTATGAGGGATATTCCTAACAAATATTCCATAAGGGGTCCACCCGACATGACTTACATGTACAATAATTAGAGATGGTATCATTATTTTTGGGCCTAGTATGCTTCCTTTTCATATTTCCATACGATTCTCAAGATTGAGAATATCTTCCTCTGTCATATCATACAATTAATCTTGATTTCATATGCTAGGTGTAAATCACAATGAACATAATAATTTGAGATTTCATATGCTTCAATCATTTATCTGTCCTCGATCAATACTTGAGCATAGTATGGATTGTTGGAGGTGAATCCATGATGGAAAGGTGATCCTTCAAGTTTTAAAGTTCCTACTGACTCAAAAAAATGGATCACAAAAAATGTTTGTAAGACATATCTAGGAGCTTATTCATAATATTTTGTTTCTAGTGGGAATTTAACAATTATTTCAACGTAATATCCTATCCTCACATCATATCCTCCACACACTTTACATAGATTTTAGCCAATGGTAGCATCAACAAACTTTACATTTCTCTTGCACATCTTGGCCTCTGCATATAGTCTGCACAAGCAACATATATTGCACACAGAACTCGATTGCATCTGCTTTCCACATATCCCAAGTTGTGCACACTTTGCATTGTCTAGAGGACATCCTAGCTTCCGTGAACCTCACATTGCTTCTAACACATCTCGCACTAGGTGCAATCTACATTGCTTCTCCGCATCTTCGTCTCTACAATATCTTTACAAATTTTTGTGGTAGATGTTTTTACATAGTTATATGCTAAAATCCATGTCTTTTGCGGACAACTACATGAACATAGCTTTGAGAAAATCCTTCCATTAGCACACTTTACATTGATTTCGACACATCTTTTCCTCCACATCAAATTGTCGGTGCATCATGTAATTGTAAGTGTTTATGTCTTTTTTTTTTCTTACTACATAGTCGGATGCTAATTCTCGTATTTTGTGTAGAGAAATTTACGTATTGTGCTTCTCGCACATGCCAAAGTTTGCATACTTTACATTTCTTTTGGCACAATTTTCATTGCTTCCCACACATCCTAGCCATTTCTCTCCTTTATATCCACACAAATTTGCTTCCTCACATTAGAAAGAGTCAAACTAAACATTTGGTTATGCCCGATGTCTCTCTCTTATATATATATATAGTCCAATGCCTGATATGGTATTCTATGCATGGAACTTTGGTTCCTTTGCTTCTCACACATGCTAGCTTCCGCACACTTTTGACTAGCTCTTCTCTGCCAAGAATCCACAATTCCATCGCTCTCCTTTATATCTGCAAACATTTACTTCCACACAAAAGAAAGAGTCAAACCGAACATTTGGTTATCTTATTATTTCTTTTTGATCCTCTTATCTGAAATGTTTTAAGATCAACTTAGTGAACACTGTTATGTTGCTCGTGATTAAACTTATTGCAAGTTTTTTATGATTAGTAGTTGTGGTACATGTGTTGGGTGGTGGATTACTTATTGGTTTCATGTACAAGGATTTAATTTTTGATAGTGGGATTGTATTTTAAATCAAAAAGATAGTGTTCATTGGAAACCATCAATAACAAAAATTTAAAACTTTATTAGTAGTTACAATAAAACAATGAATTAGAATGGTTGTTCATTACACTTACTATAATTTCTTGGTAAACGTTTTTACTAATATTTTCATATTATAGGGTTATTTATTTTTATTACTAAAGAGTATTTAGATGCTTTCCTTTACATCCTTACTATCCTTACTTAGGCTACTTGCTACCAACCTTTGTATTGAAAAAGAAAAACATGCAAACAATAAGTTAAAAGTGGAGTCAAGTTTCACAATTGATTTTAAAAAATAATAAATCATTCATAATTGATTTAGAAAGTATGTTTTTCCTTCTCTTAAGAAAAATATAGAAAATTTGAACTCCTTATTTATTCCCCTCCCACAACTATATCATATTTATTCCACCTTTTATATTTTCTACTCTTTATCCTAACTTCCAAAGACTTTACATTGGTTCTTGCATTAATAACATGTATAGTTAATTTTTGTTAAATTAATAATTAACATATATTTTTAACATACATATAGACATTAAAAAATAGTTTTGTTATGCACAAGCATATGCATAACAATATTCTATTGTTAATAACATTGACAAGTATTACACTAGCTATTTGCAAGAATACGGCTCCAAATATTTTACATTTCTACTAGCATATGCTAATATCTCATTGAACACTTCACTTATTTACATTGCTTACAATATATGTTAATTTCCTCATTGAACATTTCACTTGTTCAGTAAGTTTTCCTCTACATTGAACACATTACATTTTTCCTTATTTTTACAAAGTTTTATGCTAAATATTTTGAGTGCAAACACTTTACATTGCTTCTCACATATATTTAGGTTACTCCAAACATTTTATATTGTTTCTTGCATATGCTAACATTCCCATTGGTCATTTCACCTTTTTACTAAGATTTACTCCACATTGAAGATTTTTTTTTTTACTTATTTCTACAAAGTTATGTGCTAAATGTTTTTTCTTCTCTTTAATTTACTCCTGTCAAATTTGTTATCTTTGCATGAAGGATAATACTATTTTTCTTTATTATATGAATTATCTTTTCACAAAGACTATTCATATATACATTTAGTAATATTAAGTTTGCATGTTCAACATATATTTAGCATTAAAGATCCTCATGAATATGGTGATTTAAATAATATAAAAGAAATTGATTTTATTTTTTATTTTTTAAAATTTTATTAATATTTCAATATTTTTAATCACATTAAATTATTCATCTTTAATTGAAGATTGCAAAGGTTTATAAATTTCCTAAATAAATTCAAAACATACAATTTTTAAAAATATTTTTTCCTTGTAACCTAGACCTATATCATATTGTAATACGATTGTCTATTGTTTATTATATAACTTGATAGTGATATAATAAACAATAGACAATCGTATTACAATATGATTGTCTATTGTTTATTATATAACTTGATAGTGCACAATGTGAGTAATTGGTGGGAGAAATTTTTTTGAAAAAATTTGAATTTGGCGATGGTGTTTTAGGCGATCCAGTTTCTCTTCGATCTAGGTAACCTTCGGATAGTTATCGAACCTCTCTAACCAGCTAATCCTCCTCCTTTTTCGCCGGAAGTAAGTATCCTACCTGGTCGGACGCTGTTTTATTTGTCTTTCCTGAGAGTGTGCTGTATAGCCCTTTCTTGACTGCAAAGTTTTCCGACCTGTAAATCTGCTCGGTTATGTTTTGTCTTGGTCTATTCATTATAAGACTTGATCGAGTTTTGTCCTCGATTTCTTGACTCACGGATTGTTCTTGTCTACTTGCTCTTTTTGAGAGTGCCCCCACCTTGGTCCGAGCAACACTGCTCTGGCCCGACTTTCCTGGCTCACTTGTTGTCAGTCTCATTCTGCTTTGTATTCCCTTCGCACAAACCCGTCCCTTTCCTAATATCTGTATCTAGGACTGTCTGCCTCCAGAGATTTGGTTTCTGTTTCTCATCATCATCGCTTTTCGCCCCACTGGCCCACCGACATAGATAAAAGGTGGGTCACCTGATTCTGAGCAATGGAGTCTCGAACCCAATCTCTGGCGGAATCTTCCGACGACACTTTTTGGAATCAACCGGGATTCTTGGATAAAGTTGACGCTCTCATCACTAACTCGCAGCACCTTCCCTCCAACCGACTCAACTCTAATTCCCAAGCTGCCCACGAGGCACCCCCCGTGGATCCGTCCTGCTTGCTGGCTACTATCCATCCTGCCACGGTCAGCAACGCCCCGACGCCCGATGCTATCCCCACTACCCATAAGACAGTCGCTAGTCAAAAGGCTTGGAAATCAAAAAGGAAAGCTGCTCGCCTGGTGTTGGGTGATGGAGTCGGGCTGGAAGAACTTTGTAAAATGTCAACCTGCGCTCTGGTTGGCAGGGTCTCCTACAAAAGTCTGAATCCTCAGCCGCTGGAGATTTGGATTAAGGAAAACTGGCTCCCCCTCCTTGGCTACGTGCCGGTGGTACAGTATCTTAAAAAAGGTTGGTTATGTTTCCATTGTCTTGTTCCTGATGATGCTACGCTTTTACTGTCCTCTCTGTGGGTTTTTGGTGGAAGTAGCCTCATGCTCAAACGCTGGAGGCTAGCTTTCGATCCTGACGCCGATTATTTCAGCCACAGACACCTGTGGGTGCTCCTACCAGGGCTCCCACTCCACCTCTGGAGCGAAGGTGCACTGAAAGCTATTGGTAATGCATTAGGGAAATTTATAGCACTGGATCCACAGAATCTTAATAGCAATCAGAGGACTATGGGGCGAGTGATGGTGGAGATCGACTTAACAGCTGGGCTGCCTGAGACCTTGGTGATAGATTGGAGGGGTCGTAAGATGATCCAGAAGATGGATTACCTTGGGTTACCCTTTAGGTGTAATCTTTGCAGGGAAACTGGTCACCTTCGAAAATCCTGCACCGGGTTATCCCCTTTGAACCCCACGGAGGAATCTGATCTCTATCTTAATCCGCCTGAATACCATGATGAGGATCCCGCTCTTGCTTATTTGAATGGCACATTTGAAGTTATAGCTCAGTCAGATTCTACTACTGAAGACTCACCCCGGACTAAGCTACAACTGCTCTATCCTGTTCTTTTCTCATCCCTTTCTGAGACCGAGAAGGAATACATTGATAAATTTTCCTGGCTCACCACTAACTCCTTTTCTGAGAACCCCCTTACAGCAACTACACAGACTCCCTTACCCGCCAACACACTTCCCTTTAATCCTGTTCCTTTCCCGAAGGCTGACTCTGTCATTCATCCGACACTTCAATCCTCCATTCCGACCGACCTCCCTGCTGTCCCTGTCCCACCCCCGAACTTGGACTCTGTCCAATATCCTCCCTTGCGCTCCTCTACTTCGCCCGTCCTCCCCAGCGCTCCTCTCCCTTTACCGATACTTTCTGGATACAATCAGTCCGAGCCTGATGATGAATCCCTTCTAGAGGAGCTAAACAGTTCGACCTTTACTTCCATTCTACCAGCGGATACTGTTCCACTTCCGGTGTATCGTGGGAAGAACCTCCTCTTGCCTACCACAGAGGCTGGTACCTCCGCCCCCTCACCTTTGGTCAAGAAGGAGAAGTCTTATGTCTGGTCGAGAGGGATTAGATCGGAAATCTCTCCTTTACAAACCAGAAGTTCCAGAAAGAAGAAGGAGATATTGAGCTCGCAGATTTCGGATCCAGCTCCTTCCAATCCGGACAGCAAGGCCCTTAGAGCACTGAAAGCCTTGGCCCGCTCCAAGTAATGTTAGTTCTCACTCTTAATATTCGGGGGATTGGAGGCACCCTCAAGGCTGCCTCGTTCAGGAGATTATTAGACTGTTCTAAGCCCGATATCTTATTTCTTCAAGAGACTCTCTTGGCAGACCACAAAGCCAGAGATTTTGTGCATCTTTTCCGACCTTCATGGGTCTCGGCAGCGATGAATTCATCTGGTGCTTCGGGTGGATTGTTGGTGGCTTGGGATCCCAGCCTGTACATTCTGAAACCCTTCCTATCTAGTGGAGGAATCTTGATCCTCTGTAAGTGTTTAGCCTCAAATCAGGACGTTGCTTTACTAAATATCTACGGGCCCTGTGTGGATAAACATAATTTCTGGTCAAAACTTGATACTTTGGGCCTGCTCTCCATCCCAAATCTCATTATTGGGGGAGATCTTAACTTCATTCTTGCTGCTGATGAAAATTGGGGTGGTTCTTTCTCGCCGGGCCCCTTTGAATCTTATCTCAAAGGACTCCTCGAGACAAATAATCTGATTGATGTCCGACCGATTCAACTTACCCCCACTTGGAGAAATGGGCGATCAGGACCTGCTGCTGTTGCCAGACGACTGGATCGCTTCTTGATCGCAGAAAGTATCTTAACAAGGTCGGGTTTCCCTTCTTCGTGGGTTGAGTTCCCTTATGTGTCTGACCATGCGCCTGTTCTCCTTCAGTTATGTTTTCCAGCCCTCCACCCTGCTACACCTTTCAAGTTCAATCATTTTTGGCTATCGGTCGATTCCTATTCGGAGTTGATTGTTAAGGTTTGGAGGGACCCCTGCTATCTAGCTGAACTGAATCCCCAAAGGTGTATTGTTTGGAAATTAATAGACCTCAAGCACAAATCGAGATCCTGGCTCCATGATCTTAAAGCTGCACAATATTCAAATTTAATTAAGCTGGAATCGAAAATTTCCCAGCTTTTACACTCCTCATTTCTTTCACCTCTGACACTGGATGAATCGACAGCCTTAAAGCAACTTGAGACTAGCCGTGCCTCCCTTCTACTTTCTGAAGAGAACAGGTGGAGATTGAGCAGTGGAGCGACTTGGTTAAAGTGCGGGGACTCAAATACAAGATATTTTCATAAATTGGCTAGCTACAATAGAGACAAGAAGCACATCTGGTCGATTAAAGGAGGCGGCGATGCTTTGATTAGTGGACAGAGTGCTCTACAGGAAGAGGCCGTCTCGCATTTTAGATGCCTATACAAAAAAGAAGCTAATCTGGACCTTCCGGGGATGGTGACTACGACAAACCTCTTTCCTAGTTTTGTTTCCGCTGAGGAGGCTACAGATCTGAACAAGCCTGTTACCTTGTATGAATTAAAAAACATTCTGATCCACTTCAACTCTGAAAGAAGTCCAGGCCCTGATGGCTGGACAACAGAATTTTTCTGCCATTTTTTTGACCTTGTTGGCCCTGATCTTCTCCAAATGGTGGAGGATTCCCGTACCACTGGAAAGATCGTCGGTAGTCTCAATTCTACTTTCCTAGTACTGATTCCAAAAGTTAGTAATCCACTCACCTTCAGTGACTACCGACCGATCTCCCTATGTAATCTCATTTACAAGTTAATTGCCAAGGTTATATCCAATCGTATCAAGCCAATTCTTGAAAGGAGACTATCTGCAGAGCAATTAGGTTTCTTGCGGGGAAGAAGAATATAGGACGCGATTGGGGCTGCCCATGAAGGCATACACAGCATCAAAAAGAAAAACTTAAAGGCCCTGGTTATGAAACTTGATCTAAAACAAGCTTTCGATTGTGTTGACTGGAAGTTCTTAAGAATAATTCTACATTTAGTGGGGTTTGATGAATCATTCATCAATTGGATTATGTCCTGTGTCTCTAGCTCTAATTTCGTTGTTCTGATTAATGGTGAGGCATCTAGATTTTTCAATAGCGAGAGGGGGCTCCGCCAGGGATGCCCTCTTTCCCCTTACCTCTTCATTCTGATTATGGAGGGTCTCAGCCTCCTTCTCACAAAAAAAATTTCTGACCATTTCATCTCCGGCATAAAGGTATCAAGACTCATTAAATTGGTTCATATCCTTTTTGTTGATGATGTTCTGCTCCTGTCAAAGGCAGATTTATCAGAGTGGTTGGTTATTCTAGAGGTGCTACAGAGATTCTGTTCAGTTTCAGGCTTATCTATAAATATCTCCAAATCCTCTGTTTACTATTGGGGCCTTTCGTAGGCCGAGCTCCAAATTCTCAAGGCTGCCATCCCCTATACCTTTTTAAATCTGTGCGATGGCTTCAGTTATCTAGGGTACCTGTTGAAAGTGGGAGTCTCCTCCCCGAGTGATTGGAGATGGTTGGTGGCTCGTTTTGAAAATAAGATAAATTTATGGTGTAATAGATGGTTGTCCATGGGTGGACGTTTTATCTTGATCAAGTCAGTTCTGGAATCACTTCCTGTATACTGGATGTCCCTGCAAAAGATTCCACTAAAAATTATAAATACTCTTCGGAGACTTATTTTTAATTTCCTGTGGAATAGTCATCTTGGCAAATTTCGTTTCCATTTGTGCAGCTGGGAGATGCTGTCAAAGCCTAGGCGTTTTGGGGGCTGGGGACTAATGAATTTTTCCACCTTCAATAATGCCCTACTGGCAAATTCATTCTGGAGAGCAGTCTCTATTGATAGCATATGGCGTCGTATAATAATGGATAAATATTTGGGGTCTTGGCCGCTGGCTACTTGGATACGTAAGTCTTCTTTCCAGCTGAAAGGGGCATCTACCTTTTGGAAGGGTTTGGTTGCTTCAATCCCTGTGCTTCTACACTGGTTTGTGTGGAATCCTGGCGCGGGTTCTGAAATCTTAATCGGAGGTGACAAAATACTCGGTCTGGGAGACCGATCGCTCCTCTCAGCAGGTTTAAGTTCACTGCTTCTACAACAAAATATTTTACATCTTAATCAAGTTTGTATTCAGCCCGTCAACAGCACTCTTCTGGGCAATTGGTGTAACAGTGGGGCGCTTAGACTGTTTGGATCAGATGCCAGTGAATGGGACCAATTCACTTCTGCACTTAAAGCCGCGGGGATCACTCTTTCACCCACGCCCGATACTCTACAATGGGCGGGTGGTGATGCCACGGGGATTATTACAGTCAAGAATATTTACAATGCTTTACTCATACAACAATCCTCTGTTGTGGATTGTTCTTGGATATCTCTCCTCTGGCGATGGGACCTGCCCCTAAAGGTTAAGTTTTTTGTCTGGCTCGCTAGCAAGGAGAAGCCGCTCACGTGGGATGCTCTACGTCGGAGGGGTTGGGAGGGGTCGGGGATTTTCCCTCTTTGTTGCTGTGCGCCGGAGAATGTCCATCATATTTTGGTCCATTGCTCCTATACACAGTTTGTCTGGACTCAAGTGTTAGCCCAACTCTCGCTGTCTCTTTCTTGGAGCGGAGGATCCTTCTCGCACAGCTACTCTCGGTGGCTGGATTTTCCATCTACGCCAAAATCATTACCTGCTATCATAAGTTGGCAGATCTAGACTGATCGAAACCGTGCTTTATTTGACTCCAGCCCACCCTCTTCATACGCAGCAATGCTTAAAGTCTTGGCCCGCTTTCATTGGAAACTGAGACCGTTAAAGACTTCTTCTCCCATTGTTTGTGATATCAACTTGTTAAGCGATTACACGGTGGTTTTTTTCGATGGTGCAGCGAAGTCCGGTGGTGGCTGCTGTGGGGCTGGGGCTATCTTCAAAACCCATCCAAATAGGACCACCATGTGGTTTTTAAATTGTGGAGAAGACTCAAACAATAAGGCCGAGCTCTTGGGCCTATGTGCCTCTCTCTATCTCACCTCCTGCTGGTCTCTTAGTCATATCCACGTCCTTGGTGATTCGCGTATAATCATTGACTGGATCTCCCAAAAATCCWAGCTCCAAACAGTCCATAACAATTGCTGGAAGGWTAAAACGATGGCWCTGCTAAGATCCTTCACCGATGTCAAATTTAACCATATTTCCAGATCTTTCAATGGTGAGGCGGACGCCCTCTCAAAGAGGGCTTTAAGCGAGGTGGTTGGCAGGCTATCGATTTTCCACAAGGATAGAGGCATAGTGAGTCCTATATCTACTATTAATGTATTTGAATGAGGTGGGCTGGATAGTTTTTCTATTGTCTATTGTGGATGATTAGATTGGGCTTACTTCGCTCATTTGTATTTACTGCTGTTATGTATTTCCCTTTGGGGTCTATGGATAATGTTGGCGATCCTATCTGTGAGGGTGCTGTCTTTATTGGTACAACTGGCAGTCAGATTTGTAAAGGAATTTATACTTTATATAAATTTGAGCAATTTTCTCGTAGAAAAAAAACTTGATAGTGTCTCAACCATCTTTATTTTATGCGACACTACCAGGAACTAGATTTATGCATTTCAAGGAAACTTTTTTTTTAATATTGTAAGTTTCTAAAGTGATTCATTAATACTAATCCAGTAATGTTAGAATTTTGGGACTTTGTTACATATGTAAAGATTATGTTCATTGGAACTATTTAGGTGGAAAGATTCTTATCCTTCGTAATTAAGTTTCACAATTTTCATAATTTTTTTCAAATAAAATAAAGTATATATATATATATATATATATATATATATATATATATATATATATTAATTTCATAATAAAATATATTTGGGTAAAAGTTTAGGTCTAGTCGTATGTAGTGTCATGCATGAAACTAGTCTTGGAGATGACCAAAGTTATTAACCGTCCAAGACCTTTAACCCTTTGGTGGTTGTAGAGTATAGTTAAGTTAATGTTCCAAACTCTAGAGGTATTTACAATTTGGTTAACCGTTCAAAATCTACTTACATTTAGTTATTAATTCTTAATTGATCATTTTAGGTGGTATGATTTTTGTAATAATAATAATAATAAATCATGATAAGTTTTACTATCTTTAAAAATAATAATCATCTTTATTATAACAATTAATAAAATATGATATAAAAAAAAAATGTGTATATGAAATGAATTTTATTTTTAAAATAACTAATTAATAATATAATTAATTTTATACAATATTATAATAGAAATTTAAAATATTATAATTTAAAAGATAATCTAGTGGAAATATTTTAAAATATTTCTTAGTGCCTGGTTTTTTCTGATCTGTTTCTAAGTTTATGTTGAAGGGGGCATGTTTGTTGCGACAGGTTAGTTTTGTGGAGACCAATGGCATTAGTTTTAAAATATATATATTTATTATTATACCTGCCGATAGGCATGGTATATAGCTTTGAGTTAGGCTTGACTTTCTATTAATTCATGGTTGACCATAAAATATACACCCTTTTATCCAAAGTTTTAAAAAATAATTATTTATTTTAAATTTTAAATCTCATTTATGTGATATTTTATTGGCCAAAAACTTTGAAGTCTTATTGCTGCCTTCACTTCTCCCAATGTAATTGTAATAAATATTTCTTGTTTTTTAATATATATTGTCAAAAGTTGGGGGGCATCTTGTTAAATAAATAACCCTTTCTTTTTTGGCATGGATATGTTTTTTTTTTTTGGTTGTTCTCATTTAATGGGTAGAATTCAAATGGATGACAATTGTACTTTTTCTTTCACAATTATTTGAGTGTTAAAGTTAAAATAAAATAATATAATATTTTGTACAATTCAAAGTTGATGGCATTTGTATTTTTTTTTTCA
>JASDQU010194704.1:9599-19767 GCA_032191745.1 Picea mariana | reverse complement strand
GAGTTAATGTTGCAGACGATGTGCAAACCATTTTAAGAAATTTTATACTATAAATAAATGTGACTGGAATTTCTATGGCTATGAAAAATGTTCTAGAGTATCTATATGTTAATGTTTATAATGTTTTCTATGGTTATTAAAAATGTTTGATATTTTGTAAAGTTAAGTTTTTATGTTCTTTGGCCTTTAATGATTTAATCTAAATAACAAGTAAATAATGAGAATTTTGAAGTGTTGATTTTAATGGGATGAAAGTATTGAAATCCAATAAGTATTATCTTATACATTTGTTATTTTGAGTGATTGGTGAATGCGTTGTTCTCTATTGTTAGAATATACATTTATGGAAAACAATTATAAAGAAAACACGTAGTAATCTATGATTCGATATTTACATTTTTCATAATCTAATTTTACTTGATACTAACACTTTTGGAATTTGGTTCTACAATTTCAAAATCCAATTTTTCATTTTCATAATCTAAGTGTGTACTTTTGTAATCCACTTTTTGTTCTTTCGTACCCAATTTTGCATGTTGGAAACACCAATTTTGACCTTTTAACCTCTACCAAGGGGCTTAGATTGAAAACCAAATTTAACAAAATGGGTGTTATAATATTTCTAGTGAAAAACATGTAGCCATAATCAAGAAATTATGTCTTAATTATTCTGTGGGATTTTAAAATTGATGGGTTTTTTGTGCTTCATTGTGCTTCAAAGAATTTGGGAAGCATGGAAAAATGTTGTTGTTGTGTAATATGCCTAAATATAATGATAATTAAATTTTGTAATTAAATCAATGGACATGTCACCGACATGAAAGGTTGTGACCTATATACTCTTTG
Source organism: Picea mariana (assembly GCA_032191745.1). Lineage (NCBI taxonomy): Eukaryota > Viridiplantae > Streptophyta > Pinopsida > Pinales > Pinaceae > Picea > Picea mariana. The sequence continues at coordinate 18,921 of JASDQU010194704.1, read as the reverse complement.
GTATATAAATAGTTGTTTAGCTATCAATATAATCATGAAATAAATTATAAATTATTATTATTCTTATATTGGTTGCCTTCAATTGGTATTAAAGCTAATATCTTCAAAAATTTGTGGATTAAAAAAAGTGCACTTCCAACCATTGTTCCATATTGTTGAGTCGTATCCCATACCTTTTTTTCCAATTCTATGTTGTTGTACGCCATTCCAGTAGTCATTGCCTTGTCCATTAAAGTCATCATATGATTTACTAACATCTATCATTCCTTATAGTCGTCATACTATCTGTATAGAACCACTTTTCAAGATAGCCAACATACATAGGGTATGGATAGTATATCCATCAACCATACAAATTAATTCATTCACTCAAATATTATGAGCAACCACCAAACAGACTAAGTTCATTCTTATGTAATTCAGAAATCAGGGGGTCTTTTTTTCTCATGGAAATAAAATAGCTCTCCATGAGGTAGACAGATAATTTAAGGAAGACCTTGAGTACTAGAGAGCCCCCCAATTCAAAAGTAACTAATGCAATGAAAATTTTGGAATCTCAATTTGACCCTAAATTTGAAGGGATCAACTAAAATTACAAGTTTCTCAAGGAGGAGATTGAAGCATTAAGAAATTAAATGAAGGGAATAAGTATTCCAAAATTCCACACATCATTTTCATGGCCACACCAATCATCCAATTCAAATTCATTCAAAGGTATTGTACAGAAAGTAAAAATAAATTTACCCAAGTTTGACGGTGAGGATAATTGAGAAGGCAGAAGATGGATTAGTAAACTTGAAAATTATTTCTATTTGTATCACGTACAATATGAGGAAAAGAAAATCAACATTGCATCGATGAACTTAGATAAATTGGCTTGTGATTAGTTCTTAAGGAGGAACTACATATATCAAGGACTAGCAAGAGATTTGGACACATTCAAAAACAAATTTTCCAAGCATTTTTAAGATATAGAGGATGAAGTTTTCACCAAACTCACCTAATTGCAATAATCAGGCTCAATGAGGGAATATTTTAATGATCTGTATGTACTATCCACCCATGTCGTAGACCTCTCTGATAAATTTCTACTACATATTTCCATATTGGGGTTGAAAATGAATATACATGATGAACTCAAATTACTAGACATGAAGGATATCAAGCAAGCATGAAAAAAATAGAAAATCATTGAAGAAAAACTCATGTCTTTTCATCAAACCCCTTACTCATAGTATGAAAATCAATTTCAAAATATATCCCTCCTCACCTTCACAATTAGATAAAAGGAAGGATAAGATTTAATTTTTTATATGCAATGCACTCAATTGGAGTCCAGAGTATAAATTCGAGGAAAAAATGTTCTTCCTATGTGAAAAGAATAATAATAATGACAACAATAAGGAAGAGGAAGCTAGGGACACATATTATTTTAACAAAGGCATTGGAAATGAGGAATCTAACAAATAGAAGTCCACGCCAACACTTTATGTCACTGCAATGATGAGTATTACTCAAACCCAAACTCTTAAAATACTTGGCTACATGAAGGAAACTAAACTGACATTTCTTATAGATAGTGGTAGTTCACACAATTTTATAGATATAAGGATAGAAAGACCAAAAAATCTATTTCTCTACCCTACCTCCAATTTCCAAATAGGAATTTCGGGGGACATAATTACTTCTTCTAATGGAAAATGCAATAAGGTAGAATTGACTATCAATGTCTACCAATTAATATATCCAATGTATTCCATGGAAATTCGGGGGGTAAACATTGTCTTAAGATCCGAATGGTTGGCCTCTATCAAAACAATAGGGTTGGATATACAAAAGAAATTCCTAAGATTTTACAAAAAAGGAAAAAAATACAAATTCCATGGAATCGACAACCTATCTTCCAAAAAAGTTTCATCCAACAAAATGAAAAAAATTATTTTGAAGGGAGCCCAATACTATCTTTTACATTGTTATTCAATGGAAAAAGTGTATGATGAAACAAAATATCCTAAAGGTCTTGATAATATGCTTGATAAATATAATATCATCTTTCAAGACTTACCTCATGGCCTTCCTCTATTGCAATCAAGATATCACATCATAGAGCTCATTCCTAGATCAGTTCTAGTTAGGGGGGATGTTTTACAAAGAATCTCATCAACATAAAAAAAAAAATTGAGTTCCTCGTTTAGGAATTATTAGACTATGGTATAACAAAACAAAGCAAGAGCATGTTTTTAGTTCCATTCATACTATTAAGGAATAAGAATGGCTCTTATAGAATTTGTATCGGCTATGATGCATTAAATAAGATTACCATCAAAGATAAGTTTCCCATTTGGCCATTTGTGGATCAATTATTGGATGAACTCCACCTAGCTAAGTATTTCTCAAAACTTATTCTGAAATATGACTATAATAAAATAAGAATACATGAGGACTTTCCAAAAATTGTTTCCTATACACTTGAGGACCTATATGAATTTTTTGTTATGCCTTTTAGATTATCAAAGCCCTAACTAAATTTCAGGTAGTAATGAATAATGTATTTTATCTAGAATTGAAAATGTTTTTGCTTGTGATATTTTATGGTATACTTGTTTATAACAAAATTTGGAGTTTGCACCTTAATCATGTCGAGACAATGTCGAGACTATTAGAGAAAAATAAGTTATATGCAAACAAATTAAAATGTTGTTTTTAAAGAAGAGAGATAGAAATTTTGGGGCACATATTATAAACATAAGGATTTAAGCTAGACACAAATAATATTGAGGCAATTACTAAGTGTCCTACTTCAAAAAGTATCACGTCTTTATGAGGGTTCTTGGTTCTTATCGGATATTACAAAAGATTCATAAAAACATATGTAGAGAATGTTGCTCCACTAATGACATTATTGAAAAAGGACTCATTTTGATGGAATGATGTGATTGAAGCCTGTTTTAAGAAGACACGGACTTTAATGACATAATCCCCATTTTTGCCTACCCCATATTTCACTAAACCCTTTGTTCTCAAATTGTATTATTCAGGAACAGGAGTAGGAGCTATGCTTATGCAACAAAACCACCCCATTACTTCCAAAAGCTGGAAATTAAATCCTATTGAGAAATAAAAATCTACTTATGATAAGGAAATGCTCGCAATCATTCATGCCTTGGGAAAATGGAAACAACATCCATTTGGAGTCAAATTCTTGGTCAAAACAGAACACAACAACTTGGAATATTTCTTAAACATAGCTTATGATTCATCATAACAATAGTAATGGGTAACAAAAATCCAAGTTTTTAACTTTGAAATTCTCTATAAGAAGGGAAAGGAAAACCAAGTTGACGATAGCTTATCAAGAAAATAAGAAGGGGATGTTAAACTATGCTCAATTTCAATAGTCACTCCTAAATCGATTTCTAAAGTTTAAGTCAAATATGTGAAAAATCCAGAGATAAAATAGATAATTAAGGAACTCAATAGTGGCATTGAGTCATGCTCAAATTTACATGTGAGAATGATATACTTTGGTATAAGGGAAGAATGTAATTTCCCAACACTTCCAAATTCAAAATTCAAATCTTAAAAGAGAATCATGACTCCCTATTTGTAGGTCAAGTTGGATTTTTCAAAACATACTACAATATCCAACAATCCTTCTTCTAGAAAGGAATGAATACTAACATTCAGAAATATGTGGCAGAGTGTGATACATGTCCGCAATAGAAGTTTGAAACAGTCACACCTCTAGGTCTCCTTCATCCCCTTCATATTCTAGACCATAAATGGACTGAAGTGCCTATGGAATTTATCACGTGTCTCCCTAACTCATAAGGGAAGTGTAACATATTTGTGATTATAGATTCATTCACCAAATATGCCCACTTGATTGGAATTTATTCAAAATATAAGGCTTGTCAAATCACCAATAGCTATGTGAAACATATTTATAGACTCCATGGTTTTCCCAATGTCGTCATTAGTGATAAGGGCCCCAAATTTAGTAGAATCTTTTGGAAATAATTGTTCCACCATGTAGGAACCACATTAACCATGAGCACTTCATACCATCCCTAGACTGATGGAAAAATTGAAGTGGTGAATAAATTCCTTGAGGGATACCTCAGGAATTTTGTATATGACCCTCAATCATAGTGGCATAGTTGGATACATATTTTTGAATGGTGGTATAACACCACGTATCACTCTTCTGTAAAAATGACTCCATTTGAAGCCTTATATAGATATCCTTTATCATCAATAAAAGAGTATGTTGTCTCAAATTTCAAGGATCTTATTGTAAAAAACTACTTAGCCACTTCTAATGAAATCGTTCATATCCTAAAAAACATCTTGAGAAATCGAGGAACAAAATCAAGAAACAAGTTGATTTGAAAACAACTAACCATGAATTTGAAGTAGGAGATTGGGTGTTTGTTCAACTACAACCGTATAAGTAAAATTCAAATTACAAAAATCATAAACTTGCGCCAAATTTTTATGGCCCTTACCAAATCTGAAGGGGATTTGATCAAGTGGCTTATGCGCTAGAAATACAAAACAAAGGGAACTTAGATGATGTCTTCCATGTTTCATGTTTGAAGAAAAAGTTGGGTCCAACAACTCTTATAGAGACAAAACTACTCCTTTTGGAAGAAGAAGGGAAACTGATACTAAAGTTCGAAGGGATATTAAAATTCATAACCAAATTTCTTCATTCAAAAAGTATCAATAAATACCTTATCAAGTGGAAAAATATGTTGGAAGAAAAAGCCACTTAGAAAAATGAAGACTTAAGATCAAGTCATTCATCCTTATCCATGCTTCTAGTTCTAAGAATTCCAAGCAGGGATCACTTATAACATGCCTAAATATGATGATAACTAACTATTGTAATTAAATAAATGGACATCTCACCCGCATGAAAGGTTGCAAACTATTTAGTCCATGGTATATAAATAGTTTTCCATTTATGAATGCAAATCATGAAATGAATTATAAAATATGATTATTCTTACATCAATTATAAGTACTTATCAGATCAACTATGGCACACCTTTGTGTTGCTAAAAGTATTAGACAATGTGTAAACCATTGTAAAAACTTTTATATGGTAAATAATTGTGATTGAAATTTCTACGACTCTCAAAAATTGTTTTATAGAATTTATGTGTTAATGTATATAACATTTTCTATGGTTATTAAAAATGTTTGATATTTTGTATAGTCCAGTTTTTTATGTTCTTTGATCTTTAATGATTTAATCTAAATAAAAAATCAATAAATAGATTTTCAAAGTCTTTATTTTTATAGGATGAGACTCTTGAAATAAAATAATTATTATCTTATGAATTTGTTATTTTGGGTGAGTGGTGAATGAATTATGCTCTATTCTTAGAATACATATAACGAATAATTATCAATAAAACAAGTAGTTTATGATTGAATATCAACATTTTTCGTAATCTAATTTTACATGATACTCATACTTTTTGAATCTGGTTTTACATTTTCAGAATTCGTTTTTACATTTTCATAATCTAAGATTGTAGTTTTGGAATCTCGTTTTGATACTTTCGGGTCCAATTTTGCACTTTGGAAACACCAATTTTGGTCTCTACCAAGGAGCTTAGACTAAAATAAGACCAAATTTAACAAAATGGGAATTATAATATTTCTAATGAAAAATATATAACTATAATCAAGAGCCACTTTTCCATAGTGATGTCTTAATCATTATGTGGGCTTTCAAAATTGATCTGTTTTTCGTGCTTCAAAGAATTTGGGAAGCTTGGAAAAATGTTGTTGTTGCTATTATTTGGCAGTGGAATGGCTTTGGGGGAGGTTTTAACTTGACTTTTTATTCAATTTAAGACATAGGGGGGACATCAATTTTCTATAATGTCTAGATTCTTTCCCAAAAGACTCACCGAAAAGGGGATATTTTGCTGTAAACATGTTTGGAATTATGAGACCAAATTTGGAAGACTTGGCATGATCTTCCATAGGACTTTGGACTGATTCATTTACATCGTTCAACAATTCAAGAAATTTACAAAAAATCTAGAAGAGGATCTCTCTCTCTCTCTCTCGATATATATATATATATATATATATATATATATATATATATATATATATATATGGCAAAATACACGTAAAAAACTCTTAGTCCATTAGTGGGGGAAACCAATGTTGGGTATGTGTTATATTCTTTGCATGTGTGTGTGGGCGCGTCAAATATGACAATTGTGTCTGACAATCCTTCTAGTAGTGGTATTTGTGTCATGTGCGTCAGGTGCTTTCCTAGGGGGGTCCTATGGCAAAATACACGTAAAATACTCTTAGTCCATTAGTGGGGGAAACCAATGTTGGGTATGTGTTATATTCTTTGCATGTGTGTGTGGGCGCATCAAATATGACAACTGCGTCTGACAATCCTTCTAGTAGTGGTATTTGTGTCATGTGCGTCAGGTGCTTTCCTAGGGGGGTCCCAGGGGAGGGCAGGTATGCCCCCCTGGTTACACCACATGCACAACGTTCGACAATAAGCGATAGCCTGGGGCAGCGCCCCAAAGTTTTTTTTTGGGCGGTTTTTACTATTTTTATCATTTTACTAAATTAATCCCGGATTAAGGGATTAGGGTTTTGGTGTCTACAAAATACCTAAAAACATTGTATATATATTGTATGGTGAATGGTGAAATTCGATATAATGAATATAAGAAAGCTTTTCCTGGTTGAGGGTTTCCGGAATAAATCTTTGTGTACTATGTGAATGAGTCATTGATTAAATTTTGTTTTTCTTAAGAATATATATGCATTGCTTTACTTCACAGGTTTAAAACTTACAAGCAAGTCATTCATAAAATATTCTAATGACTTTGTAAAGATCATAAATGATGAGAGGATGGAACCAAATGATATCCTCATTAGTTTTAATGTTGTTTCATTATTCATGGAAATTCCTTTAGATCAACCAGTACAAGTCATGCAATATGTAATTGATCTAGAGATAGCTAGGTTGGAAAAGGTCTACCTTCACTCCACATTCTTTAGATTTCAAGGGGATTTCTATGAAAAAAAAGGTGGTGTATCTATGGGGTCCTCTCTCTCACCCACCTCTTCCAATATATTTATGGAGCATTTGAAAATATATCTCTTGATTCATACCCACTTGAACTAACAAGATAGAAAAGATATGTAGACGACGCAAATGTGAAGTCACCTCATGGAAACGAAAAACATGGTAAGTTTTTTTAGTCCCTTAACTATTAATGTAATGACATCAAGTTTACCATGGAGGTAGAGGAGAATGGAAGCATTTGCTTCCTCAATCTGATGGTTACTAGGAAACATAATGAAACTCTCAACAATCAATCTTTTAGGAAGAAAACCCACATAGAGAAGTATCCTCATGTTGACTCTCACCACTGCCCCTATCAAGATATTCGGGTCCTTAACATGCTCACTATAGGGGTGGTAAGAATTTCAGTCAAGAAGCTTCTTAAGCAAGAACACAAACATTCAACCAAGGACTTTAAGAGCATAGTTACAATAATAATAACATCAAAAGAGTTGTTAAAAGAGTTGGGATGGGTCATCAATCTCATAACAACCAACACATGATAAATGAATCTCACCTCCCTTGCATCAAGGTTTTATGGATAGAATTCAGAATATATTAAAGAAAAAATAGGTCTCAGCCTCATCCAAGCCTCTTGAAACCATTAAGAAAAAGATGAGCTCTGTAAAAGACGATATCAGTGATCATCGACACATGGGTGTATTTAAGGTTGCATGTTCCCATAGAAATTGTTATTTGAAAGAAGAATGGTGCTTGTTTCACGTGAGGATTAAAGAGCATATAACATACATTTTAAATGAACATGTACATACCTCAACCTTAATGAAACATTCCCTTAGAACCAAGCATCTTGTGTGCCTAGAAGATACCAAAATCCTTGCAAAGGAAAACCAATATTACAAACACTAGTTTAGAGACACCTTGGAAATAATAAAGCACCCAGACAACTTGAATATGGATAGAGGTTTCGAAGTAAGAGAGAATTGGATCCCCTTAATCAATCAACAAAGGGAACCAATTGATCAGGTTTCCAACTACATTACATCATTGAAGCTAACATCATTCTTGATTTATAAAATTGCATCTAATGACTATTAATAGATCAATCTAACAACTCTACAATTTCACTCATTGTCATATAGATGAACACTAATTTAGGTTCAAAACGTTGACACTTAAAATTTCCATTGTGGAATATCTAAAAATTGTTCCTTCAAATAATACCCACTATAAAAATCTTAGGAATGAGATTTCTATAAGTTCAATTTATATACTCAAGAAGCGACTTAGGGGATTGGTTGTGGAAATTGGATAAATCTATTGTGATTTATAAACTCCAAGGAGTCTCTTTCTCTTCCATGAAAAGTTGAATAATAAATAGAGCCTTGGTGACACAAAAGTAAATAAATTTACTTGGTATTATGTAAGCATATAAACTTTTTTTTGAAATGTGGATAAGTATTGCCTTCTAAATAACATTTTTCTCATTCAACATTCATAGATGATGCATGTCTTTGTTGTGAATAAATTAAAACTAATTAACATTTAATTTATAATTGTAATTATGTTCATGAGTGTTAGAAATTTGTCACACATAAGTGGAGATAAATTTATTGAAAAAGGATTATGTTAAGTGATAAAGATCCATTTGAAAAATAACATTTTTCTCATTCAATATTCATAAATGATGCATGTCTTTGTTGTGAATAAATTAAAACTAATTAACATTTAATTTAGGATTGTAATTATGTTCCTTAGTATTAGAAATTTTTCACACATGGAGATAAATTTATTAAATTTATTGAAAAATGATTATGTTAAGTGATAAAAATCCATTTGAAAACGTTTCTCTTAAATGATGAAAATCCATTGGAAAACAACTCACCTGGACTCTCTTAGTCTTAGGTGATGAAAATCTCACTTGACGTTTTCATTTGAAAAAGGTGAGACAATGTATTTGAAAAGAGTAGGACGATCTATATGAATAACATGGAAGCTTCATGTCTTCATTACAGCGGGTTCTCTTGTCTTTGTATTAAAGATTGATTAATGTATACTTAAACTTACATGTTAAAATAAAATAAAAAACGTTACTAATAAGAATGTGTGGGGTTCTTTCTTCCACCAATGTGGGGCCATGTGACTTGAAATCCTGAATAAAAATGTGTGTGGTTTTTTCTTCCACTCAGGTGGGGCCATATGGTTAGAAAGCCTCAATCTTAGTTGTAATATATATAT
>JASDQU010194703.1:4309-15725 GCA_032191745.1 Picea mariana | reverse complement strand
TTAAGGGTCTGTGCAGAAGATAATTGAAATCATTGTTTACTTGGATCAAGAGGCTGCTTTGTGATAAGGGAGTTATGAAGATGGAATCTGATTGCCCTAGTAGCTAAGCGCCTTCGCACAAATATTTGGGGCACTGGGGGATGACCAGGGGATGGTCTGAGTGTATGGAAAAGAAAGCCAATAGAAGGAATGAGGAACAAATGGGATGAGGATGTTGAGAGAAGAAGAATGTGCGACAAGCAAATAGATTAGAGTATTGAGCAATGGTAAAATATTTAGTCATAGTAGGAAAAGGACTGTGGTTGAGTGAGAAGGGAAAAATAACGAGATTGAGGAAAGAGACAGTGGTGTAATATTCCATATCAAAGGAATAATGTGAAAAGAGGAAAAGGAAAATGATCGTCAACTCAGTCCAGTAGAAGAAGACATGTTACATCCCACTCAGGCCATACTCTGCGTCGAACCCATGACCCTGTGTGCGCCTCCAAGGACTAAGGTAATATCTGAAGTTTTTTCAATTATAGTTAGTGAAGGAAGTAAAGATATCAACAAAGGTAGTCAAACTAGTGGAAGTAGTATGCCAAGTCAGAATCAATTAGTGTCACCAGGGAAGAACACCRCACATAATGTAATGGTAGRGTTAGATCCCACTTTGAGAATGTTTGTCTTCCATGGAGTGGGGACATAGGATTCATAACAACATTTGTTTGTTTTTGAAGCCATATGGATAGTGAATAACATCCAGGATGATGATGCAAATATTGTGCAGTTGGAAATGACTTTCAGAGACCACACATTTCTATGGTATATGAAGTATCAATCTAGTGTACCCATGGGACAAACTAGAACATTAGAAGACATTATGAAAGCTTTGTTGAAAGAGTTACAAAACTTTAAGTCTAAGTCACAGTGTATTACAGAATTGAAAGAGATAAAGCAATTGCCAAATGAGTCAGTATGGGATTTTGACTAGAGATTCAAGATCTTAAAGGACTGATTGATCTTCCAGATTCTAGATGAGCAACATAGGGAGCGATTCATTACATGATTTTTTTTTCATTTACATTGCTCTATGATGCAACAGAATATTACATCGCAATCATAATCCATATACATTTCTATGATGTTGGAATAATCCCTTGTAGGAGAAAATGACATAGGGATAACTCAAGTTCAGTCATAGTTAGATGCATTGACTATTCAATTGCAAGAGATGGCTAAAGGGAAGGAAAAACACAAAGAAGTCTGTTGTATTACATGCAAAACAAAAGGTCATCATAAGAATGAGTTTCCAACTAAATTTGAGGAACATTTTTCCATAGGAGTTCCTAATCCTTTAGGATTATGGTGCGAGATATGTAAAATGATGGGTCATCATCCTATTGCTTTCCCATTGATGCAAAAGTACTAGAGCATTGCTAGAAACCTATTTTGTAATTTTTGTAAGTTTTTCAGACATGATGAAAAGGAATGTCACACATTTTATCTTATGATAGAGCACACAGTGGATGCATACAGGGTTTAAGGGGAAGAAGGAAAAGAAGGAGGGGTACCACAATATACTACTCCGAGAGGTTACAATCAAGGAGGAAGAGGAGGATTTAAAAGTCATGAAAGATGAGGATTTGGCAGAGGAAGAGGTCCAATCATATGTTATAACTATAATCATCCTGGGCATTTGGTGTGAGACTGTCCAAATCCTTGCACGACATGCACTTACTGTAGACAATTGGACCATGCGAAAAAAGACTTCCCACAACTGATCGTGAAGTGGAAATAAAAGAGGAACCTAAATATGTAGATGATAGATATAGAGGAGCACGATGAATGAATTAAGGTAACAACCGTTACGCATGGAGGAGCGAGAACCAAAACTTATGCAACAGAGTAAGGAAAGTGGACTGAGTAGTGGGTAAGGAAAGCAACATAGGATCCTCTGTTGTATGACCCTAGAAAGGAGAAAGACACATACCAAAAAACAAGGAAAGCACAATTGGAGACCTAATGGATAACATCGAATTTGACTACACCACTGGTGTATGACATACCACCTATATATGATATGCCTCCAGTCTATGACCATTCAGAAAGGAATTTTGAGAAGGTTAGTCACTAAAAAGTTTCTTGAAGAGTTGTTTATAATTAATGAAGGATGAGACTACATTAAAATCATTGCATGGAATAATTGATCAATGCACGTAATATAAGGAAACACCTATTGTACAATGAGTATTTAACCAAGTACATCACAAGAGAAGGACAAAGAAATAATTTCGACTGAATGCACATATAGGAAATTATGACATGGATAATATCATTTTAGACCTAGTATCTGATGTGAATGTCCTTCCAAAGCAGACCCATGAGACGATGGTAAAACCAAAGTTAATATGGTCACCTATTCAATTGAGGTTAGCAAATCAACATAATATTGTTCCGAATGGAGGTTTATTATGGGTGAATGTTAACATTGATGGAGTGCTCAATATATCTGATTTCGATGTAATCAAGATAATAGATGGAAGTAAGACTTATCCAACATTACTAAGAATTGATTGGGATTTTTATAACNATTAATGAAGGATGAGACTACATTAAAATCATTGCATGGAATAATTGATCAATGCACGTAATATAAGGAAACACCTATTGTACAATGAGTATTTAACCAAGTACATCACAAGAGAAGGACAGAGAAATAATTTCGACTGAATGCACATATAGGAAATTATGACATGGATAATATCATTTTAGACCTAGTATCTGATGTGAATGTCCTTCCAAAGCAGACCCATGAGACGATGGGAAAACCAAAGTTAATATGGTCACCTATTCAATTGAGGTTAGAAAATCAACATAATATTGTTCCGAATGGAGGTTTATTATGGGTGAATGTTAACATTGATGGAGTGCTCAATATATCTGATTTCGATGTAATCAAGATAATAGATGGAAGTAAGACTTATCCAAAATTACTAAGAATTGATTGGGATTTTTATAACCAAACCCTATTTGTTATGAATAAGAGATATATGGTATTTAAAGTAGGAGACTAGAAAGTTATTGCACCACTAGACCCCATAGAGGGGAGAATATATGTGGAACCGACAAAGGGAAAATAAATCAATAACTTGTATAATGTGATTGTACGAATGGATGATTATGTGAACCCTAAAACGAATGGTGCACTCAATTGGAGGAGTATTAGTTCTTGCAATAAGATTCAAAAGAAGCTCTGGAGCATTGGTAACAAATATCACATGAAGTATCGACAAGGAGATGTTCTCATTTTACTCGTGTGTTAAGATGGATTGGAACTGAGGTATGTGATCCCATGAAGTGTGATGGACTGACTGCTATAGAATATTTAATAAATGAATTTGAATTACATATACCATATTAGCAAAGACTGTTATCTTTAGATGTCACGTTGAAAGAAAATTCTGCAAGATGGTGGGATGCGCATAAGGACAAAATTGAGGATTGGAAACAATGTAGAAGGTTATTGCAGGTTAAATTTGGAGCAGGAAATGAATATACTGCACATAAATATACATGGCTGAGTTGTCCTACAAAGAATGTTACACAGTGCATTGTGACATGGAGATCAATAACGAAGAAAAAATGGACACACTTGTTTATACACACTCTATACACGATTCTGAAGAACTGGTACTTAGACCTGGAAGTGCGAAGAGAGACAATGGATTGGGAAGAGTTGACTCACAAATTCAAGGTTACTTTCAGTTTTGAAGATGATTCCCCCTAAGTAGACACATCTTACAGGTGATCACGAAAAATATTTTCACATCAGAAGACTTGATAGAAATAGTACCTATATGTAGCATGTAACATCCCTAGATCACTCAAAGGCCATGTCACATCAAAATTTGAACTCTGATATCACTCTGTAACGTCCCTAGCTCTACTCAAAGGCCATGTCACATCAAAATTTGATCTTTGATACCACTTTGTGATGTATCCAACCTCCTAGCTGAGTCCCATTGGCACATTGTAAAGTCTCCACCACCACAACTTCGCTATATAAAGCTATGAAATCAATTATTTCTTCTGCAAAAGCAACTCGTTGAAACTAACAACATGCAAGATAGGCCTTGTGCTACATGCCACTATATTTTCCTAGCACGTGAAACCAGTCTTGTACCACATGAAACAACTATGTATTAGCAAAATTGTGAGCTCAACCATCAATGTGTCGGCCACATCAACTATCCCTCAACATGCACGACATTTCTAGCATCGCACTAGAACCCATACAATTACTGCTACAATTACTTACCAAGATAACGACTATAACATCATAAAGAACTCATAATACAACTACACACACAACCATTCCTACGCCACACAAGGGATCTGTCCCATTCACGTGCACAAAATAATACCACTTTGCGTGAGTGATGATTCAAGCCTTTCCTTCAAATTCCATAACTGTTACCATAGAATTATCGAAACATTTAATAACTACCATGCTCTACATCTGCAACAACTATGTAGAACTAACAATATATGCACAACCTAGCATAACTATGTATCAATTCCATAAACAGCAATAACATAAGAATTCACATGTTAAACAATATATAAACACATATAAACTATCATGGCCCATGCCCTGCATATGAAACAAACACGCAGTTCTATAGAATATATAATCCACACACACACACACATACACACGCAACTGTATCACATAATATATTTAACATGTGTATGTACATTACTAGGAGAATGATACACATAAGAAGACACTTATCTTTTGTTTTAATCCGTTAACTACTCATAGACCTCAAACATTTCTCTCAATCATAGACTCTACCGCTCATAAACTCTCAGCAACAAGTCAATCCCGAGCTGGGGATAAAAATCCACCTAGGAAAAGAATTCCTAAGCCAAACTAAGGTATATCCACAATCAAAACACTTAGACAAAGGTTCCAACCCCAGAAAACAAACTATAATCCCTCATTCCCCACATTCCTGTCCCACCCCAGGAAGTGTGCCCCTTCTCTGCTCAACAATTCTTAGGCTGCCCTACTTCCCTTCAAGGGATTCAACAAAAGGTCGAACAAGAAGTCTCAGGGCCCTGTAATTGCAACTGGGTACCTTGGGAAATCAATTCCTAGCAGCTCTCTCACCTAGAGAGAATGTTCATGGGCCTCACAATCCACTTCTTAGATAAACACGTGTATGAAAAGCCACTTCTTTGACAAACCTGGGCCTGGAAATCCATTTCTTCAACCAATACAGGCCTGAAAAACCACTTATTCAATAACACATGGGCCTGAAAACCTACCTCTTCAATCACACACATGCTTGAAAATCCGCCTCTTGAATTTCGCATAGGCCTTCCCAAGGACACAATTACGTGATGGAAGCAATTTACAGCCGGATTCAAATGCCTTATAGAGGAAAGATGGTCTTCCTAATGAAGGAATGAGAAAATACCCCCGAAATACCCTAAGGCCCAACAATATATTTTCATGATTATAACTGGACACTTGTCACCTTAAGAGGTAACTTAGCTCCACTTGATGACCCATTCCCATTCCTTAGGAACTTAGGATAAATACATATCCCATAATTATAATTTTGGAATTATTATTAAAATATTCCCTTTAAGCTTCACACTCGTTTCCCATTCTAGTGGAGCTTAGCCCCCCATCTCTTTTTGTCTGATTGGTTTACACGTAGTGATGTGTTTTATTAATATCTTATTACAATTACATTTTACAAAAATAGGTGCACTGGCCTTTGTCGCAATCCAGACTCTCCAACCTAATAACCACACAGGAAATATAGCCTCAATATACAAAGGATTTCTAGACCCAAAAATATCCTAACTACAAACATGGTCTGATGCACACTTTGAAGCGATCCTTGTGCACTTACCCATGTGCACAGAAATCTATGAAACATCGTGCACTCTTTCCTTGGTACACGTGCACAAAAATCCTTGTGCACTTACTTAGGTGCACACTCTTTCCTTGGTGCGTGCATGCTAAACTGTACCCAAAACTTGTGCACCCCATGACTCACCAACCTATATGTACATTTACTTTTACATTACAATTGGGGTTCAATCTAGGGGTATTACATTCCCCCCCTCCCCTCCCTTAGTTATGCACTGTCCTCAATGCATTATGTACAATCAAAAATTCAAAAGTCTTCAAAAATATATGGGTAATCTATGCGCATAGAAGCCTCATGCTCCCAAGTTGCATCCTTAGGACCATAACAGGTCCACTGGACCTTTACAAGTCCTATTGCTCGATTTTGGAGCAACTTGACTTTTCGGTCCAATATGCACATCGAATGAACTCGAAAATCACCTCCTTGCTCCACCTGAATCACATTCCAATGAATTACATGATTAACATCAAACACATACTTTTTAGTAAAGATACATGAATTTCATTATGAATGCATATGGATGCAATAAGTGCAAGCATGTATGTGACAGGACCAATCCTCTCCATGATTTCAAACGGCCCACAATAACGTGCTTCCATCTTTGAACAATTTCCCAACTTAAGTGAACTCTCCCTAGTTTTCACTTTCAAAAACACGTGGTCACCCACTTTAAATTCTCTATGAGTTTTCCCTTTATCTTCATAATGTTTMTACCTGTCCTGGGAAGCCTTTAAATAATGTTTTATTTTCACCACCTGCTCTTCCATTTCCTTGAGTAAATCTATCCCAACCATTACTCTATCTGCTGGGTTGTCCCATCTCACTGGTGTGTTGCACCTTCKTCCATAAAGTACCTCAAATGGGCTCATCTTTAGAGATGTTTGATACCCATTGTTATATGCAAACTCAACCAAATGTAAATATTTTTTCCACTAYGTTGGTTTTTCCATCACATACATTCTTAGCATATATTCTATCACTTGATTTACCCTTTCTGTTTTCCCATTTGTCTCTGGATGGTAGGCTGTGCTAAAATTCAATTTTGTCCCAAATCCTTTAAATAATCCATTCCAAAAATTATATGTGAACTTGGGATCTCTATCAAACACAATTGTCTTAGGAAAACCATAAAACTTGGAATTTTCCCTCATATAAATATCAACAATGTTAGCTGCCTTTTGCGCGAGTTTTACATGAATAAAGTGAAAAAATTTAGTAAGCTTGTCCACCACTACCATGATGGAATCATGCTGCTTGGTTGTTATGGGAAACTTAGTGATGAAATCCATTTTTACAACTTCCCATTTCCACTTAACAATGGGTAATGGTTGTAGCAAACCAGTTGGGTGTCTGTGCTCAACCTTGACTTTTTGACATTCCAAACACCTAGAAATAAAATTATCCACTTATTTCTTCATACCTGGCCAAAGTATTGTTTCTTGACAACTGTAATTGTCTTTTGGTATCTTGGGTGCCCAACATAAGGCACATTGTGTATTTCTTTTAATATCATTTTTTTCAACTCCCAAGAATCTAGTACATAAACTATGCCCCTGTACATGAGGATTTCATACTCTTTTAACTTAAAATCTTCAATTTTCTGCTACAAAATACCTTGTTGTAGCTTTGCCTTTATTTCCACATAGTGATGATCTAATTTTGCAGTCTCTAACATTCTTTCTTTCATGTAATGGTTGTATCTTGCATCTCATGCAATATCCTATTGAGTGTATCAACCACCTTGTTCTCTTTACCCTTGGTATACTTTATATCCAAGTCATACTCATTGAATAATTCTAACCACCTTCTTTGCCTGAMATTTAGAGTTGGCTATCCAAACAAATATTTTAGAAYACTGTGGTCTGTCCTCARCTCAAATATTCTTCCCATGAGGTAGTKCCTCCACATTTTCAAGGAATGTACTATGGCTTCCAATTCCAAATCATGAGTAACATAGTGCCTTTCCTTTACTTTTAATTTTCTTTATTCATATCACACCACATGCACATTCTGACCGAGGAATCCACCAATCCMTTCCTTGCATGCATCAATGCATACAAGGAAGTATTCATTAGGATCAACAATTCTCAAAATTGGTGCACTTGTCAACAAACTCTTCATGTGTTGGAAACTCCTTTTACAATCATAAGTCCACTCAAATCTCACCCCTTTCTTTTGCAAGAATGTGATTGGGTGTGCAATATTTGAGAAGCCTTCAAATATGCCTTCTATAGTGCCCTGCAAGTCCCATGAAATATATCACCTCTATAACATTCCTTGGTGTAGGAAATGATTCAATGGATTTTATCTTCTCYAGGTCCACTGCTATCCCTTCCTCTGAAATGATATGATGCAAGTAACGAATCTGCCTCTGGTAGAATAAGCACTTGCTCAAATTTTCATACAACTGATGTTCTCTCAATACTTGCAACACCATCCTTAAGTGTTTCTCATGTTCTTCTTCATACTTTGAGTAAATAAGCATGTCATCCAAAAATACAATGACAAACTTATCTAAGTGTTCTTTAAAAATTCCATTCATTAAACACATGAATACAATTGTTGCATTTGACAACCCAAATGGCACTACTATAAACTCATAATGGCCATGCCTCGTCCTAAAGATTGTCTTGTTGATGTCTTCCTCTTTAATTATTACCTGATGATAACCTGATCCGAGGTCAATCTTAGAGAATATTTTTTCATTCTTCAACTGATCAAAGAGGGAATCTATCCTTGGGAAAGGATACTTGTTCTTCACTGTTACCTTATTCAACTGCCTGAAGTCAATGCAATGTCTCAATGTTCCATCCTTTTTATTCACAAATAATACCGGGGCACCCCAAGGTGACACACTTAGGCATATATACCCCTTATTTAGAGTTTCTTGAAGTTGTATTTGCATTTATTTCAATTCTGGTGTACTCATCCTATAAGGAGTCTTGGAAACTGGGGCTACTCCTAACATTAGATTCATAGAGAAATCAATATCTCTCTTTAGTGGAGACCCCGATATTTCTCTAAATACATCTTCAAACTCCTTTAGGAATACACAATATTTAGTATTTGACACTTTATCCTTGGGTACCTCCTCCATATGCACTGCAAATAGATGACAATCTTTCCTAAAGATTTTCTTTAGCTACAAGGTTGAAACTTCCATGATAGTTACTTCTCTGGGAATACCTTGAACTATCCTCAAGTTCCCTTTCTCATCAAAGCAAGTAAATTATTTATTGTAACAGTCTAGGAAAACATGATGCATGTTCAAGAAATCCATACCATTTAGGAAATAATATGAGACCAAATGTTTAATATTAAAATATTCTTTTTTGCTCAGTCCATTCATGTCCATTGGACATGCCTTAACCATCTCATTAATTTTCCTTTTTTCTCCTGTAGCTAGTTGTACCAACCAAGATTTCCCTAGCTTGTGTTTTRGCAATYGAAATATTTCCACCATCTTAGGATCTAGATAAATATGAATAACTCCCAAATCAATTAAAATAGCAATGAGTTGGTTGTTGATCATACCTTCCACTTCAATCATATGTGACTGAAAMTCAACTTGCTTGTTATCCARGGCTGCGTAGATCCTAGGTACATTTCTTCCCATGTCCTCCACTATATCAAATTGAAGTATAATGTGAAAAATTTTCACTTTTTCACCTCTGTGAGGACAATCTCTATACATATGATCTCCCTCAAAACCCCAACACTTCATTTTCCACTACCTTGGTCTTTTCCACATTTCCTTTGTCATTCTAGGCTCCTTGGTAGTTGGATGTCCTTGAAAATTATTTCTGAAGAATGGTGGCTTGGCCCCCTTCTTCCTCTACTCCATATTTCATTTCTTCTTATCTTCCCAATCCTTTTGGTAAGTGGGTCTTCCTCTATGCTAATGATAAAGATACTTGGCTCTCCTTATAGTTTCCTCCAATGTCTTAGAATCATCATACTGCATCTTATCACTAATAAATGATGGTATCCCACTCGACTACCTATGAATCTCAACCTATTTATCCTTGATGAAAAAACATACTTTAGTTACTCTAAAAATCTCCTCTCATTCTCATCTATGGTCATACTTCCAAGCTTGAGTTCAAAGAACTCCTTCATTTTCCTATCATAGTAATGTTTGGTTAAGTATTTCTTTTTAAAATACCTCCTGAACTTCCTCCAAGTAACCTTTCTCTCATCAATATGTTGTAATTTCACAAACTAGTCCCACCACATTGATGCTTTTCCCTTGAGCTGGTAGATGGCTATTCTCCCTTCTTCATGTGAAGATTAATTGTGTAACTGAAAGTAATTTCTCATGCCCAACAACCAAGTCTCATTATCCTCATCCTTCTTGTGCTCACCATCAAAAGTAGGAGGATTACTATTATTCATTTCTCCTTGTAGCTCATCCACCCCATACCTGATCTTATGATTCTTGATAGGAGATGGGATTGAACTACTGTGCACTCTCCCAACTGAATGTCTTGGAGAGTGATGGTGATGCTTGTCAACAATTTTTGTTTTTCTTCTCTCATCATGAGACTCATGTCTCCTCGATTTTCTTGACTTGGTCTCCTTATCGATATTTTTCTCAATTCTTTCCAARATTTGTAGCAACTTGATGTTGAATCCATCTTGTTCCTACTTGGATTTCATAAGCCTATCATTATCATCTTTATAACTTTGGATGTCCTTTTGAAATTTTTTTATGGTCTTCACTAAATCCATGCTTTCTTCCTTAGATTCTCCAYGCACACTAACACTATGCACGCACCAATAATTATTCTCCGTGCAATGCCCATATTCAATGCACGCTCACTCTGGATAACCAATATTCAATGTGCATGCCCCGTGCACTATTATTATGCACACACCCATCAATTCTGCATGGCATCAATATTCATCATGCACATAATGCACTCCCATATTACGTGTGCTACACCAATTGTATACCCCACAGTTCCAATATTCAGTGTGTACACTCCATGCACTGATAGCTTCCGTGCGCCATAAGTCTTGCACCACACAATTCCAAAATTTATTGCGCACACATTGTGCACAAATACTTAGCGCACATGAGTCCTTTCTTCACTCAACTGATTTTTCCATTTTTTTAGCTTGCGATCCCACAACCATCATAAAAATTCCTGCCTCATCAACTTCATGTGGATCTCTTTCCCATACAAGTCCAGTGTGGAACCAATAGCTCTAATACCACTCTGTGACATCCCAACTCACTCAAAGGCCACGTCCCATCAAAATTTGAGTTCTTATACCACTTTGTGACATATCCATCCTCCTAGCTGAGTCCTGTTACCACATTGTAAAGTCTCCACCACCACAACTTCGCTATATAAATATCTAATATAAATCATTTCTTTTGTGGAAGAAACTCGTTGAAACCAACAACACACATGACTGGCCTTGTGCTATGTGCCACTATGTTTTCCTAGTGCACATAATTGGTCTCGTACCACACA
>JASDQU010194701.1:0-13011 GCA_032191745.1 Picea mariana | reverse complement strand
TCTAAAAAAGGGCGCTTATCGTCTGGTTGACTTTGAGGGAAATGCTTTGGCGGAGCCTAGAAATGGGCTCTACCTCAAGAAGTATTACTCATAGGTAGGTCACCTTGGGTAACTTTTTGTAACATATGTATAGTCTTTGTACTATTACTTTCTGGTTTCTTTTAGTATTATGGACATGTCATTTTTGATGTAACCTTTTTCACTGTGGCAAATGTCAAGTGAATCAGAGGTGTTCATTGGGTACGCAGACGGTGCTAACCGACACAATCGGAGGCTTGCCTCCAAAGCTTGGGTAATTTTTACACCTCAGGGCCAGTTATTATCTTTAGGAGGTATATGTTTAGGTGATACCACAAACAATGTCGCCGAGTACAGTGCAGTTATTGAGTTGCTTCATGACACCTTGTCATTTGGTATCTCTCATCTCCGAGTATATTTAGACGCTCAACTGGTTGTGTCTCAGTTAAATAGAGTCTACCATGTTCATGATCTGAATTTACATTGACAATTCCTTAGGGTACATCTCTTAGAATGAAGCTTTGATTATATTACATATTTTCATGTTCCTAGGAGATTAAACCAAGTTATAGATACTCTAGCTAATCAAATTTTAGACTGGCATCTCACACACATATAAAAAGACATACACATAAACATGTAAATACATTTTTAAAGGCAAATATGATCCATAAGACACAAAAAGACATAAAAATCCATATATAATATCATAATCATCATAGTACATAGGTGGATGTAAGTGCCTAAAAAAATATGACTAGTAACGAGTCCTGGGGCTTATGCCCTCAAAACATATATACAAGTAGAGCTCTTAGCATGTGAAAAATCTAGACTAACTAAGGTCAGGGCCTGTGGGCCCTGTTGTAATAATCAACAATGTTTTCCAAACGCCGGAACAGTCAGACCCACGTCTGTGGTGCCCCCACTACATGAGACTACATAGATGGTGGCATTTCCTCAATCTCTACCATGGGGATGGTGCGAGTGAGCGAGGTAAAATTTCGCTCAACTCGCCTCAAAACCCTCTCAGCCTCACCGGCTGGAAGCTCTCCTGCTGCTGCTGGTCGCCCTGCGGCGGTAGGTGCGGCCCCTGGACGAGGACGATGCTTGTTCCTCGCATAATCTGCAGGTCACACTGGTCCCACATCTACACATAATAGACACATATCTGTCAAATACTCTGATATAAAAAAATGATATATATAAAAACAACANAATTATATATGTTTCACAAAAAAAAAACGATGCAAACTTACCCATCTTGCCTTGCTTTTTGCTTGGAGGTACAGGGATCTCGGGATCTCTCGAGAAATCAATCCCAGCATAAGGATAATCCTCTATGACTGGGATCTTCCGTGACAACCAAGAAAAAAAGTCATCATCAAAGCACTCATTGGTCCTTCCACCACCCTATCGTGGCAACAACGCTGCCCATCTGCAAACCGCAGGAAGAGACGCCTGATGTCCTCGTACCACCACTCGTGGACTGAAACTAGGAATTCTTTCTAAGAAGAAAGAGCATAAAATCGATGCCCCCCCAAAAAACCAAATTAAATGCATATATAAAGAATTAAAAGGCAAAATGAGGTAGTTTATACTTGGTCCAGACGGATGGTCGTTTCGTCCACTGTATCTCCCGGAATCACCACCTTTACCAAAGGTTTTTTTTTGCTCTAGAGTCAATTTCCAAATCAACAATGGTGATAATGAGCTACCACCTTCTATTTATAGACTTTTTGGCCCTTTTTTGTTTCTTTTTTGGCCTCCCTTATCATTTTCTCTGAATTGAAAACTATTTAGAGTGATTCAAGAGTTTCTATGGAAAGTTATGTTCAGGTATCAGGACATTTTTTGGAGTTTTGGGTCACTTTTGACGGTTCGTGGGTAAAAATCTAAGATGGTCAACTTGAGCATATAAGTTAGGTTTCCACCCCTACTTTTGTATCTTGTTGTCTTTATCCCTTTGCCATAGGATCGATACCACCAGGTTGCGACATAGAACCATCATTGCTGCTTTAGAAGTGTCACGATTTGGTGGTAGAGCTTACCGGAACATGGATGCCCTAGGTAGATCCTAGTTGCATTATGGTGTCCATGCTGTCACTAATGATTGTAGGCTCGGGAGTCCTTTTAGTTTTCCTGATTATGAGTTTGAGCCTCATTTGCATGACTCTTTTCCACTCTTGACCTCACCCTCGGGACTCCCAAAACATAACGGGTCTTCTTTTAAGCCCTTTTCAGACCCTCTAAACATGAAAATATTACCGAGAGATCTTGTGGCCTTTCACGCTCGTTAAACTCAAATTTGAAGTCACGTCTATCTGACGGTAATTTACCCCTTTTTCGGTCTGAACGGTCAATTGTACGAACAAAGGTATTCTTTAGAGGCCTCAGATCTCTAGAAGAGTACTCTCAGGTATAATTTTAACCCTTTTTCAAGCCTTAGGGACTAAATTTACGAAAAAGGAACCCCCACGAAGTCCATAGTTAATCTCTTTTCAGACTCCCTAAAATTGAAAAGATCGCCGAGTGACCTTATTCTTTCACACTCGTTAAAATGGTCCAGAAGAACATTCCTGACGGAGTCCATAATTAAGCTTTTTTCAGACTCCCTAAAAATGAAAAAATTGCCGAGTGATCTTGTCTTTATCACACTTGTTAAAATGGCTTTGAATAGACGTCTTGTTGGTTCTAGTTTACCCCTTTTTCGAATCGATTAGACTACCTCCGAAAAAGGTACCCCATCAGAGTCTCCTTTTATGTTTTTTCAGACTCTCTAAATAAGAAAAATCATCGAGCTTACCTTCTCTGGGCTCGTTAAAATTACATCGAAGGATGTTACCATTGTGTGTTTTATTAATCGCATTTGCATACCCGCGTCTTTGGCCTAATGCCGGCTCCATGTTTCTCTCAAATGAACCATTTGAAGCATGCCTTATACACAAGCCCTGTAGCACTTTGCCTTTGCATCTTGACACCTTTGGCCCCGGGAGGAATTTTTATGAATGCCCTTGCTCTGAACATCAGTCTTGTCCTTGCGCCTAGAACTAGTATGTTTGTGACACTCGTTCCTCCTTTGTAGCATAGCATTCTTTTATTCCTTTTTCAAGCTTTCCAAAATTATTGAAAAAGACAAAAGAATCAAATATACGCCAAAAAGAGGAAGGGAAAATCTTTTCTTTTTATTGGCAACACAATGAGTCGCCCTTGGACAAAGCACATCCTTCCGTTTGTTCTTCAAGATCTGGGATTTAATATGACCTTAGAAAGATATTTTCACTACATAGAGTTGTGTCCTCCTCCGTTTGGTTATTCTTCCAAACATATGGAGAGTTTGCGCTGCCTCCTGCATCGTGAACTTATGTCAATGCCATGCTATTTGAGTCTCATCATTGGTCGTGCTATTGTCCAAGGGAAGTTTTTACCAAGCCTGAGCTGACCCCTCTATAGTTTGTCTCTTGCCCTCATGCCCGGGCATCCCGAAAGTCCAATCAAGTCTTTGTTCGAAATCAATGAAGCCTTCAGTCTGATCATCAAGATTCTCTAGTCCATGACTGACGAGCCGTCAAAGACCTCTGGGTAGTGAAGTCGTACACTCATATTACACTCCTACCCAAGTTTTGAATATTTTGAAGTTGTTTCTCGAGATCTGAAGACCTCATCTCCAACCATCAGGCCTTATCAGCTTCTAGAAGATGGATACTATACATGTATATCTTTTTTTGATTTCGAGATGTAGCTCCACTGTGTATTGCTCGCGGCTACACTTTATATAGTTATATGACATGGATCTACAGTGTATTTGATTGGTAGCCATGATTTTATTTCATCCTAAGCATGGGTATGCCCGCCTCGGTGACGCAATTATTATTTTGCAGATGGCACCTCCCGATTTTTGGTCCTTGGGCTCACTTGTTTGGAACGTTGGTGAAGATTGATAATGTATTTCGGCCATCAGATTCTCTTCTGACCTCACACATTAGAGGGCATCTGTTATAACCCTATTTTTCACCAGACATGCTTACCTGGCATCAGGCCATCTCAGATTCCTTCTTTTTGAAAACACTACTGAACAACTCTTCTTAAAAACCCCTTTTATAAAGGCCCACACACCCTGCTCTATTACTGCATGCGTGTACACGCTAGCTGACCCAAGACAACCCACATGTACCTACAAAAGCACGGAAAAAGGAAAGTTGCTGACGTAACACACAGATTTTGGAAAGTTAACTAAACCTTTCGACCATGCATGGTTGGTCATTCGACCAAATACCTAGCTCCTTCTAGCCTATAAAAGAAGGGGTAGGGGTCCCATTTGAAGGGAGGAAAATCATAGTAAAGAGACTATACCTGATTGAGCATTCCCTTTGTCCCAACCTTTAGCCATCCTTGTGTAAAGAGAAGTATAGAGAAAAGCAGTTGGAAGACAGTGGAAGAAGAGCCCAGGACCAGGATCGAGGAGCAGTAGCCAACTTTATCATTGTAAGGTATCATTGTGAAGTTAATAAAATAATTTCTTTTCCCGTCTTGCCATATGAGATTGTCATTATTTGAATATTGATTGCACGATTGATTAAATCTCTAACCCCTTAGTTCATAGATCAAATGCATGTGGAGTTGTTTTTTTGTATTTTGTGAATGCAGGTTAGCATTGGGAGGAGAGTTGCAGTGAAAGAATGACCAAGCGCGAAAAGGGATCGACATCAAACACAAAAAATAAGGTACATCAACTTAATCTCTTGAGCCTTGTATTTACATATGAGTAATGGGGGTTTAGGCATGGGATGATGGTAAGAAGTAAGAATATTTAGGTCATTTCTGCATGCATGATAAAATCCCTTAGTGCTAGTCCGTGGGAGGGATTTCCCACCCACAACAATGAGTTTTGGCATAGCCATGTACTATTGTTTCAAATATAGGTTCAACATCATCGCCATCATTAATAGAATCTAAAGGCTCCATGTTTGAAAATTGATTAATGTGCTCTTTGATGATTTTTTTTAACATTTCTTCCCATTCATTATTGAAAAGAACATGTTTGTTTTTGTAGAGTGAAGTGTTTCATAAGTCATGAAGAGAAATCATAACATTTTTTGGTTGAACCTTATCAAACAAGTAGGCATTTCTATATTCAAATTTCCCTTTTAGCGTTACTACAATTGTCATTGATTCAAAATGTTGGGTATGTGTTATAGTCTTTGCCTCGAAAAACATGTCACATTTTTTCCTCATTTTTTGTGTTGCCTCAATTTTCGTGTCCATTGTTGGGCGGTTTTTCAGCACATAGTTTTTTGTCGATGGTTTTCTATTTTTGGTTAAAGAATTAGGGTTGTTGACTAATCCAGGTCATTGGGTTAGGGTTTTGGATGTCATTGGCTCCTATATGTATATTGTATTGTAAACAATGTATCACTATGAATGAATATAGAATATACTGGTTTTCCCAGTTTGGGTTTTCAGGGGAAAAATCTATGTGTAATATTTGTATTTTCCATTGTATATTTTATGTTCTTTTACTAAAAATTTGTTTGCAGTAAATATTGTACAAGGTTAAAATCTACATTTGGTATTAGAGCTTTGTTGGCTTCAGGGGGGTTCCTTTGTGGTCAATGGTTTGGCTCAGGACTGTGATAAGCCTAGATACAGTGGGAGATCGGTGGTATTGATTTTTCAGGTGAAAATAAATGGCAAGGAATTCGAAAATGGAGATCGTGGAGTTTAATGGGATTTTGAGTTGTGGAAGCTCAAGATGGAAGATCTGTTGGTGGACAGAGATCAATGGATCATGGTAGATCTAGGTACTACACCTACAGGAACTTTAACAGATCACTGGAAAAAGTTGGATCGAAAGGCGAAGAGCACAATCTGACTGTGTCTCTCATATTCTATTATTGAATGTGTCAAAGGAAGCTACAACAAAGGATTTATGGGATAAGTTGGGGAAGTTGTATCAGTCTAAGCCCCTAGTAAATAAACTATTCCTGAGAAAGAAGTTGTATAAATTGAGGATGAGAGATGGAGACTCAGTGGCAGAGCATTTGAATGCCTTCAATACTGTGGTAAGTCCATTAGTATCTATTGAGATTAAAATTTCAGATGAAGATAAGTGTATCAAATTATTGTGTTTTTTACCAGACTCATGGGATAGTCTGGTTGTGGCCATATGTAGTAATAGAATTGCCTTGAATTTTGATGAAGTGGTCTCATCCTTGTTGTTAGAGCAGATGAGATAGAACAATATGGAAAGACAGAGCACAAACGCATTATTTACAATAGGACGCTTCTAGGAAAGAAATAGATCTAAGTTATCAAGTGGGAGATCTAAGTCTAAGGGTAGATCTAAATCTCCCAGAAAGTTTGTAAAGGTATGTTAGAGGTGTGGAAAAGAAGGGCACTACAAGAAGCAGTGTAGATCCAAAGTTGACAAAAAGAAGGGATCTGAAGAATCTCCTTCTACATAAGAAAATACCTCCAAGGAAGAAGGAGGGAATGTGTACTTGGCTTCTTCAAGCACACATGCAGATCATGAGGCATGGTTGGTTGACTCAGATACATCCTTTCATATGACTTCTCACAAGGAGTGGTTCTGTGAATATGAAAGGTATGATGGAGGTAATGTTTTCCTAGGTGATGAATCGACAACCAGAATCATAGGTCAACGAAAAGTCAAGTTGAGGCTCATAGATGGAAGGATTAGAACACTACCTGGTGTTCTTCACATCCCAGGATTGGAAAAAATGTTGATTTTTGTAAGAAAAATGGACTATGCAGGGGTAAAAACAATATTTGAAAAGGAAACCTGCAGGATGGTTCGAGGAGAAATGGCGTTGTTGAAGGGAGTTTAGTTTGGAACTCTGTATAAGTTGCAAGGAAACACTATCAGTGATTGGTGTAATGGTTCCATTGTTCCTGATATTGGAGTTGAAGGAGACATAATTCCTACAGTCTCTAGAGAAAGTTTACGTTGTGGCATCAAATACTGGGGCATATCGAAGAGAAGGGTCTTTGACTACTATGTAGTAAAGGTATGGTTGAAGGTATGTCTAACTTCTCTCTGGATTTTGATTTATGTGAACAATGTGTATATGAGAAGCAAAATCGGGTAAGATTTCCCTCTGGTGCATCGAGGGCAGAAGGAATTTTACAACTAGTTCACAGTGATGTTTTTGGACTTGTATCGGTCCCATCATTGGGAAAATCTGTGTATTGTGTCTCATTTATAGATGAATTCTTGAGGAATACTTGGATATGTTTCCTGAGGAAGAAATCTGAAGTCTTTGACAAGTTTAAAGAGTTTAAGTCTCTTGTTGAGAATCAAACAAATAAAAGAATTAAGGTGTTGAGGACCCACTCGAAATAATTTCAGAAAACAGGTCAACATTTATGTCAGAAAATTTTACTCGGTTTCTGAGCAAATTAGGAATCAAGCACTTCACCCCATCCACCTATTACCCTCAGAGAAATGGGCAAGCCGATTCGACCAACAAAATACTGATTAGGATCCTGAAAATTATTATTGACGATAAGCCCCGCCAATGGCATACTCTTCTCACATATGCATTATCGGATGATCGCAAAACCACCAAAAATAGCACTGGCCACACTCCTTTTCAACTTTTATATGGTCAAGAAGCCATTATGCTTGTCGAGCTTGAACTCACATCTCTATGTTTAGCAATGTAGGATGAAGAATTGAATTCTACTAATATTTACCAAAGGATGAATGCTATGCTAGCCTTATAAGAACACAAAGACCATGCATTGGAAAATCTAAAAAAAGGTAACAAACAATCAAGAAGTATTTCGATAAGCGTGCCAAATCTGTCAAGTTTAAAGTCAATGAAAAAGTCTTGCTTTGGGACTCTGCGCATACTGATGAAGGCAAGCACTCCAAATTCCAAAAACTCTGGCTAGGTCCTTACAAGATCGCTCTAATAATCAGAAATAATACTTACATGTTAAAGGACTTTGAATAACAATTATTCTCCTTTATGACTAATGGATCGTATTTGAAACATTATGATGAGCCTAGCTAACTGTTACATTTTCTAAATCAATGTTTCTTGTAAATATCATTTTAGCTTGTACAATTGCTTTGTTTTTCTGCACTTTATTTCATCAATTATGTTGCTTCACTTTTAGTTTTTCTTGACGTTTGATTGGAACTTTATTTTTCATTTCACTATAGCTTTATTTCTTTACTCTCGATTTTGTGGACTTTATTTTAGCCTGATTTAGATGAGTCATGTACATCCACAAATTTTCCTTGTTTGCAAAAGTATTCCTGAGTACTGATAAATAGCCGGAATAGAAAGAAAGACATCACTTGCGGTCTACATCTTTGTATCATGTTGCATCTATAACCACTATGCTTAAGCTTGAGTGCTCATGATTTTTTCCCTCTCTCACATTTTCCTTTTCTACTTTCTGCCACCCCAGTTAAAAAGAGCATACCAGAGAAAAAAAGAAAACTTTCGAGTATAAAACAAAACAACATTCTCTGTCTGCAAAACCAAAGAGCTTGGTTCAATCCAATACTATATTTCCTTCCCTGTGGAGTCACCAGTGTTGACTCTTAAAATCGTCATGAAGTCACCAACCTACAAAGAATTTCAAGGCACATAGATTTTGAAATACACACACACACACACACACACACACACACACACACACACACACACACAAAGTAAACTAATAAGTGGGACCCCCTATGGTGTTGTTTCAAAAAACATTCGAAGAGGTGCCCCTTAAAATAATACTTGGGAAATGATGTGATTAGAAGGCGTGCATTTTGTTGATACATATGAGCTTGGTTTTTTCTTCTCAGTACAGGTGATTGATAACAATTTGCATCAAAAGATTATTGAAATTCCCAATGTAATTCTGATTTTTAGCATTAATGCTGTGCATAATCGCCATCAAAACAAGATTCACAATTGTTATGTTCACATGTATGTGGTTTCAAATGGAAAAAAAGGGTCATCATATTTCTTACTAAGTGTCATGCCATTTTATACATGCTTATGATAAGTTTTATTTCGCAACTCCTTGATAAATATGATGCAATTTATTTGAAAAGGGGTGTTCAATTTTCATATGCATATAGTATGTCAATCATATGTATATAATTTATTACATGTATAATTTTTGACACATATCATATGATTTACAAGAATTGAATGGTATTGAATTTTTTGTTGGAAATTGTAATGGATTTGAAGGTTTTTGTATGGTAAATGTTTGACAACGTTAGCGTATATGGGATATATTACACGACTTGACTACAAACTATTCAAAGGAGAGTGTTATGGATATTAAATGAGGTAGATGGAAACAGATATGGCATGTGAGGTTGTATGACATGACATACACTTGGAATTCATTGGATGCATGATATTTTGACATGGTAATTTCTTGGGGTTTGTAAAAGATTAATTCTGACCGCCACCCTAGCGTGACATGACCAACAATTATTTCACTTTGGTTGTTTTGGGTTACCAACTCTGGGGTTTTGGAATTCGATCCACTTTTCGTTTAAAGAAGGGTTTGATAACTGGGATGTAACTTCTGTACCTAATTTGAAGGAAAATAAGTATCACACAACTCCAGGTATAAAAGTTTTGACTCCCTTTCATCTAACATTGTTCTTTACTTTATAATTTATTCATGGCTCTCTGAATGATGTGCTGTGCTTGTTCATTAGATTGCTTTTATGTTTCGATATCTACATTTTGAAATTTGAAAGGAAATGTTCTTGGCTAGATGAGAATGTATGGGCCCGAATAGTTGAAGTAAAAGCATGTTAACAAAGAGTTGCAGGCACTAGTTGTTGAAGCCATCCACAATTTTTCCTTCATTTACTATCTCTGTGTTGGGAATATCTATCTTGACTTGTTCTGTTGTTTACCATCCAATATCTCGATGGTCTTGTAGCTCACATGTTTAGTTTTTTTTCATTATCATATGCAAAAGAGTTGCATTTCCGTCCATGAGTTTGTTTATTCATTTGAGTTTGAGACTCCACAACCTCATGCATAGTATTCAATGAACAAGGGTTTAAAATATAGTTTTTTTTATTGACTCAGTGTGGGGTTTATTGATTGAATGGTTGAAGGGTTGTGACCACTGGTTGTTGTGCTCTGCGTGACTCTGTTTTCATCTTCAATATTAGATGTTGCAAGTATTTTTGATAAACCCATGACTCTTATGATGTTTATTAATTAGAATTTGGCTTGATGGTCCCATAGTCTAGAGGTTTAGTTATTTCATATGCAAAGAAGTCACATTCGATTATGGGTTTTATGTTTTCTTGAAATTTTAGACTCTAAAAACTAATACACAACACTCAAGGAATGGTATTTGAAAATATGATTTTGATTATGAACTGGGTTTGTAATTCTTGCATGCGAGCCCAACCAAGTTTAAAAAAAAGAGATTTTTGGTTTGAAACCCCTAACATGCCTGAAGTTTGTTATCACATGATTCATCACATTCAGTCACTTCACATGTGTATGGAAATGATCAGAAATTTGCCAAGGCAGGTTCATCGGTTGGGAAAAATGAAAGGGACGAAAGTAGTCATGGCAAGAGAGGGGAAACCTCTCACAAAAAATATGGGTTTTCATGATTTTTTTGGCATCTGTACATGAACTTATTTGCACTTCATTTTGGACAACATATTATTTTTGACACCTTATGTTTTTGACAACATGTTATTTGGGACAACTCATATTTTTGACAGTTTTATATTTTGGGAAGCCTTATGTTTTCTATGCTGCATGTTTTGCACAGATTTATATAATGGTTAAATTTTGATAAATGATTGTCACATGGAGCGACAAGGGGATTCTTATGGAAATTCCATCTTATGCATGGAAATGACATGGATTGTATGATGTGGAAAGCTGATGTGTTTTGCATTTAAAGTGGAAGATATAAGGAGGAAATAGTTCATTAATTGGTTTAAATGAAATAGGGGCTCCTCACTTATTAGTTTTATTTAGTACCCTTATCATATTCAAATTATTATTATTATTCATTACTTTACTTGACATATCTCCTATTAACTAACTAATTTTAAGTTAGTGAGTTAACTTAAAGTGGTTGAATGATTCAACTACCCTGGAGATGTTTAAAGGAGTAAGTTGGACAAAGTAAAGAAAGAGAGAACACATTGTTTTTATAAGAGACAAAAATCTAGGACCAAGGAGCATTGAATTCTGATATGCTTCCAGGTTGATTTTTTTCTTGATAGTCTACAGACTTCTTTTGGTTTCTGGATTGGGTTCTCAATACTAAATAGGATCCTTGTGTAGAGTCATAACAGAGTGCAAGTTGTGGATGTTGGCTTATCATTCTTGGTCTGATTTGAAGGCACAAATGGTCTATGTGTGTGGTACCTTAGAATGCTAAACTTTCATCTGGTACATACTTTAAAAGTGTGTGAAGTGTATCGGTTGTTAGAGAATGAATGAATACAATCATTGATGGTTTTTCAACTCTCTTGGTCTTTCTTATTTCTATCATATTATGTGATTTTGCTTATTTTTTAAATTATTATTTAAAAAAATCAGATTTCTTTATTTCAGTTTGCATTTGACAAATGATTTTAAAAAACAATAGTTGGTCTTTAAGTTAACAACTTGAAGGTAAATTGATCTTGCAATGAGGCTATAAATTAGGGTGATAATCCCACCTATCTTGTCTTAGCCCAAAAAGATTCGAAAAAATGTTGTGAGGAGGACTTCCATTTCTTTTACTCAACACAATGCTCAACAAATTAAATTTTAAGAAGCCTACCTACTTGCTGAAATAATGGATGGTGAATGAAGTAAAATTAAGAAATCATGAACAAAAATGAGAAGAAATTATTATGTATAGGGTAAGAATATTTTGCAGTGATCAATATTGCAAGAAGTACTTGAGGAACCTCCCATTTACAGGACCCCAAACAATTCTCCATCTAGTAGAGTTAAATCATAAGTGTTGTTATCTTGGGATTCAATCGCTTGGAAGGGTCCAAGACAAATATTGTCAAATTTTCCATGTTTCCCTTTAGCTTCTCTTTGGGAATCCCATTTCAGGACCAAATCCCCTATCATAAAATTTCTTTCTTTGGTTCTTTTTCCAATTATTTCTTTTATTTTTGCTTGGTGAACTTGGTAATTTATCTAAACTTGTTCTCTTATCTGTTGGACTTCAATCAACCGATTAATTATTCATTGCATGTCATTTGATTCTTTCTCTTCCTCTTGTAGTAGTTTCATCACAAGGAGGCTGAGTTAAATGGGAAAAATGGCTTCCAACCCATACACCATATGAAAAGGGGAAGTTCCAATGGCCTTATTGATGCTAACTCCGTCTTCCCAAAAAACATATTTCAGGTGGGAATCCCATGCCTTCTTATTGTGAGATACCATTTTATTGATAACTTGACAAGGTTCCTATTGGAGGATTCAACCAAACCATTTCTTTGTGGTTAATAAGAAATATAGTGTCCCAGCTCAATGTTATAGTCCTGAAAAAACTTAACCAATTTGGTATATTTGAATGCTTGAGAATTATCAACAATGATTTTTCTTGGGCACCCAAATTTGGCCAAAATATTTTCTTGTAGGAACTTTATGATGATTATATCAATGGCTATGCTTGTAGGTATGGCTTCTACCCATTTTTTGAAATAATCTGTGGTTGTCAAAATCCATTTGTGCTGTCCACTTGAATTCATATTAATCTCACCAATGAAGTCTAATCCCTGTTGATTGAGGTTGGTTGTCATTGATGTCAACCCTTGAAGAAAGCCCAGTAGCAAAAAGGTTTGGGTAATGGAACCAATATTGTTTGATGTAAATATGACTCATTATTTTTTTTTCATGGTTGATAAGAAGTAAATATGGATGAACTCCAAAGTGGTCCCCTTATGGTGAAATCCCTCACGGGAAGACACTTTGTGGAGTAAGAGAACCCATGCTTAATTGTGGAATAATGAGATAA
>JASDQU010194700.1:0-19853 GCA_032191745.1 Picea mariana | reverse complement strand
GCAGTGTATATGTGTTTTATGGAAAACATACGCAAATCTTCTATGAAAATCTGTAGGATATGTAAAAAGATGGTCCAGTGGTAAATATAAACCATTAACTATGGCCCTATCCGGGTGTGTTTTCGGGTAAAGATATGTAGCTTTGATTGAGCATGCTTACAGTTATGTTTAAACAGGCACTTTTTCTTTTGATTATATCTTCTGCCGATTGCTTGGAAACTGGCGGAATTTCAAAGGTTAGGCTCGATCGTGTAGCCTTCTATTCGTGTATGTGCTCTGGGAATCAAGAACTGGACTTTGCCTAGTCAATTTAAGATCGTTTCCAATTTCCCGGACAATTGGATTTGGTTTTTTTGAAGATTACCTCCTATTTGAGTGCTTTTCTCCGTTACAGAGCCCTGGTTTATTGAAAATAATAGCTATTTACATCTCTGTCTGTATTTTCCCTACTTATAACTTTTTGGGAAGCAAATTCACATAAAACATTCCGATTCACATTCGAGGAAAGAAATCTTGATTGAATAACCTATTTGCTTGGAGGTCTACTCTGGTCACTGGCAACTTACTTTCTTTGTGCGTTTTTTGTTGAAGTAAACAAATTTATATGCTGCCGGTTGCCTGCTTGTTCATAAATGTTTTCTACATTATCGGCTGCAGATTTTGTTCCATGATACCTGCAACTATACATGAATAGAAGCGGAAATTCTGAAATCCCGGCATTACAAAGATCTGACTAATAACTTGGAGTTTGATATCTTCGTTCAATTGGAGTTGAAGGCTACTGAGAGCGACTTCCTTCTTATATGCTATGAGTATGCAGAAAGGTTTTGGTCCACCTGCTTTCTATATGAATTGACTTGCAGTTTAAACAAAACCTAAGCTAATATAAGAAACTAGAGACAAAATAATTCAGAAGGCCTTATAAACGGGAAGCAATGGCTCCAAGCAAACTAAGAAAAGCTATGGGGACAGTTAAGGATCAGACAAGCATTGGGATAGCAAAAGTGGTAAGCACTAAAGCTCCAGACCTGGATGTTGCAATTGTTAAGGCCACCAGTCATGATGAAGTTCCAACTGATGAAAAATATGTACAGGAAATTTTGCACCTCACTTCTTATTCAAGGGGTTATGTGAACGCCTGTGTAGCAGGCCTGTCTAAACGCCTCGGCAAAACTCACAACTGGGTAGTGGCACTGAAAGCAGTGGGGCTTATTCATAGGCTGTTGCGTGATGGGGATCCAAGTTTTGAGCAAGAAGTGCTTTATGCAACAAGGCATGGTGCTCGTTTACTAAATTTGTCTGATTTTAGAGATGATTCACATTCCAATGCCTGGAGTGACGCTGCCTTTGTACGCATGTATGCCTCATACCTTGATGAGTGCCTTGATTGCTCAGTTGCTGATAAAAAACAGATTAATGGTAGATTTAACAGCAGGGATCGGAGGATGGGATACAATGCTAATGAGTTTGGTAGTGGAGATTATGGGAGCAATGGATACAATAATCACAGATCTGGTTACAGTGATTATGAAGTCCGTGGGCAAGAAGAAACACAGTTGGACAATGGTCAACCTATGGCAATCCGAGATATGAAAACGGAAATGATTTTTGACAAGTTAAACCGTTGGCTGCGGGTTTTGGAACATTTCATTGCCTGTCGCCCTACAGGTACAGCAAAGAGTAACAGATTGGTCCAAGTTTCTCTTTATCCCATTGTAAGGGAGAGCTTTCAGCTTTATGGTGATATTTGTGATGGTTTGGCAATTATCCTGGATAGATTCTTTGAAATGGAGTATCAGGATTCTGTCAAGGCATTTGAAATGTATTCGAGAGCAGCAAAGAAAGTTGGAGAACTGGTATCCCTTTATAGCTTGTGCAAAAACATGGGAGTGTGTAGAACTTCAGAATATCCAGAAGTGCAAATGATTTCAGAGCAACTACTTAGAACATTGGAGGAATTTCTAAATGAGAGGTCATCTTCTTGCAATCAAAGGCCCAAGAGTCCAGAACCAGTGCCAGAGAAGTTGCAAAGTCCTGCCCCGAAGTCAGAAGAACCAGCCGAGGATTTAAATAAAATGAAAGCGCTTCCAGCTCCTGGAGATGATGCAAACAATGAACCTGAGGAACCACAGATGTTAACACAACAGCCTGAGGGAGATTTATTAAATATAAACAATGCTACTATTTCATCTAAAGAACAAGAGGACAGGTTTGCATTAGCACTCTTTAGTGGTTCTTCAGAATGGGATGCTACCAAAAAATGGGAGCCATTTACCCCTTCTGACAAGGGATCCAAATTTAATGGGACAGCCTCTGCATGGGAAACACCATTGGCTGAAAATGGAAAGGCTGGTTGGGAGCTTGCTCTTGTAGAGTCAGTCAGCAATATTAGAAAACAAGGAAGCTCAATGGCAGGTGGTTTTGATAAATTGCTCCTGGAGGGTTTGTATGACCAAGCTGCAGCTCGTCAGCAGCATATGTCACAACATATGGCACCTGGAAGTGCAAGCAGTATTGCTATGCCTGGTCGACAGGCATCTTCATTCCTATCATTGCCTGCCTCAACTACACACACTCGAGATGATCCATTTGCTGCATCCTTAAATGTTGCCCCAACTGCACAGAGTGAAGAGGATCCATTTGCTGCATCCTTAAATGTCCCTCCTCCTTCATATGTTCAGATGTCAGATATGTCAAAGAAACAGCACCTTTTAGTGCAAGAGCAGCAGTTTTGGCAGCAGTATCAGAAGGATGGCATGCAGGGGCAGCATGGCATCATGAAACTGTATTCTAATTCTTATGGAAGGGCTGCTCAGAACTCATTTGGCATGCCTCCTTATGGCATGCCCCCTTATGGTATGGAAGGATATGTGCCAAGTTATCGGGCCTATTATTAATCATGATCTTGCAGAGCAAATCATTTATAGCTGGTTTTCTTAGGCACTGATTCAGAATCCACTAGTAATGTAGGCGGAGCTTGTGGGCACAAGAGAGGAAAAGCATACCACAAATCTGGAGTTTTGCGATGCAGAGGAGATGGGCACAAAGACATCGGATGGAGTTCAAGAATCAGGCATTGATTTAGAGGCAGTCAATTACTTGTAAATTCCTGTGAATGGATACTATCATAATGAATTGCGATGTACCAGACACTACTCTTGTTTGATTGTCAGAAATGAGAATATTTGTGGAATGATCGAGAGAGGTGACAAATTCATGGCCTTTGAAGCAGGCATATGATTAGATTCACATTATTGCTGCTTCATGTACTTATCTCGGTAAATTCTAAACATAAAACCAGACGGGAATCAGATTTGATGAAGACATCATTTAAACATTGGGTTTTATGATTCTTGCGTTCTTTAGGAGCAGATTATGAAATTCTTTTGTAACATAAGGGAAGCAACTGGACAATGGCATGTCAGGAATATTGTCATCTCTTTCTTTCCACTCATGTATTAAATCCGTGTTATATTATTTGTAGTGTGTTTCTATCAGTACTTTGTGGATTGAAATGTCTATTGTGTTTTGATGCCAGAGAACACACAGTTTCTGCTCTGTGGATCAAAGTAACATTTGCACCTAGGGAATCCTGAAGTAGAAAAACTGAACTGCAGTAGTAGAATGTCGAACCTTATTCAGAAAATGAAACATCTCATCAAAAATTGTTAAAGTACCAGTGTTAACATCAGAAACATTGTAATTTGTGTTCAGAAAAGCTTCAGGCACACCATGATTTTGGTCTTGGGTGGTAATTTCACTTGAATACAAATGTGCAACATTCTATTGCAAGCAATAAAGAATGTGGAACTTTGGCAAAGCATATCAGCTTTCGTAGTAGGATGGGAGAGAGTGCTGGACAAGATTTTGAAAAGATGGGATAGAATGCACCATCACAAAAGCATTGTGAACTATTTCACTGGAAACTTCATCACAAAAACATTGTTAATTCTTTCACTGAAAACTTTATAGTGGTTTCTTAATTTCCATATGGTTTCTAGAATTTCAACTCATAAAGATTGTCAGCAAGAATAAGAATCTTGCATCATGTCACAAGCATGGAAAATATCATCAAATCCATAATGAGACGGGGCTCAAGATTTTCTTTTGAAAAAGTGGTTCCTCTGTACTAAGCATCTTGCATTTCAAAGGTGATGAGATTGAAGATTTTCTTTTCAAAAAGTGGTTCCTCTCAAATCAAATAATAATACGAAGCGGGTATTTGCAAAAAAAAAAAAAAGGCGTGGCCTGCATGCCAATTAGTACAAGCTAATAAAGTTTTGCTTTAAAGGCCGTGGCCTGCATGCCAATTAGTACAAGCTAATAAAGTTTTGCTTTAAAGGCCCTGAACCTTATTTAATGCATATAAGATTGAAGAATTTCTTTTGAAAAAGTAGTTCCTCTCTTTCACAAGTCAAATAATATGAAGTGGGATTTGCACCAAAAAAAATAGAAGCGTGGTCTGCATGCCAATTAGTACAAGCTAAGAAAGTTTTGCTTTAAAGTCCCTGAATTTTATTTAATGCATTCAACAGCATGATATTTAACACACTTATCACATGGACCTACAATTAAGTAGAAATTGTTTTTTAAGAAAGTTTTGCTATGAAAGTACTGAATGTTATTTAGTATATTTTAACACACTTTGACTTTATAAATTACAATAAAATAACAATTCTTTTTAAAAGACATCTAGAAACAAAATAAACATAGGAATAGGAATTTTGTTTAAGGGCACAAAAATTTCTCACACATTTTCAACTTTATAAATTACAATCAAATAACAATTCTTTTTAAAAGACATCTAGAAACAAAATAAACATAGGAATAAGAATTTTGTTCAAGGGCACGAAAATTATTGCTCACACATTTCCATAAGAAATATTAAGCAATCAGCTTGGAATTGCAGTATTATTGTCTTTAGGGTCCAGGTTTTAGTCATCATTAATAGGCTCAGAATTTGGGATTTTATTGCTAATCATTATTAGTTGGACCAACATCCTTGGGGGCTGTTCGTTCTCCAAGATGGCATGGGCTAGAGTAGGGAACCTGTTATTCAATGATTTTGGAGGGTTACGTGGCCAGCTGTGGTAACACTGTGGTTTGTCTCGAACAACTCGACCAACATGTTGCATTGACAATCCATCAAAGTGTCTGGACAATCTACATCCAGTGGATGAAATACGAGAGTTTATAAGAGACCCCCTTGTGCATAGTGCAAGGGATACCCCCCAATACTCACAACAATGGTAATATAGAAATTGACATAAATTAAGGCGTTGCTAGTGCATAAGAAACATTGAGTAGTTAAGCATAATCAAACAAACTCGAGCCTAGGCAAGATATGATGTGGTGATGTATGTGATTGAAGGGGCAATGAATATGATGATGTGATGGGAAGGACCAAATTCCTAACCTAGGACAACCAAGAAGACAACAATTTAAAATGAATGTGAGGATGGTGAACGCACAAACAAAAGAAACCCCTTCCTTTACACATGGGAGATGTTGGTTGGACTGTCGCAACCTCATTTAATTTCTTTAAAAAAAAAACAAGACTTCAATTCTAATGATTGAAACTAATTGAAAATCAATTAAACCAAGGTATTTTTTCACCCAAAAGNAAAGAGTGGCATTCTATGAGATGAATGCAAGGTAGTTTGTCACCCAAAAGAGAAATGTTCCACGAGATTGATGCAAGGTGGAGGTGGCCACAAAATTTAGAGATCCAACTACAAGCAAATTTTGCATGGCTAATGTTTAGGGTTCTTAGGGTGAACACAAAGGGGGAATTTTGGCTAGGGGATATCAAGGTGGACCAATGGATGGCCAAGAGTTTGGTTTGAAGAATGAGGGACTATGCAAGAAAGGGTTTCTTAGGCTTAGCCAAGGGTTTTCATACACTACGAAGCCAAAAGAGCCAAGTTATCTAGTACCCAGATTTGAGATTCCATATTTTGTTTAATCAAACATCCAACACATACTAAGGGTGGAGCTACATGTAGTTGTAAGTTCCCTTGGACTTGTTCTAGTTCCAATAATTCCACTGTGTTGCTTGGGATTTCAAGTCTAGCTTCATGAGAAGGATATTGAGGATAAGATCATTGATGTTGTTGAGGACAATTTTATATTGGCCGGTTAGTTAAAATAAGCAAGGAGGCCCAGTGTTGAGTTTGACCATCAAATAAGTCTTTGATTGTGTTTATGCCTCTCTTGAAAAGCCTCGGGCTCAAGAGACATGTTGTCTTAGTGAGGGTTTTCCTTCATGTAACCATATCAATACCCACCAAAGATAATGCTCATTAAAACATAAGCTAGTCCTTAGACTTTGTCCTAAGCCAATTTGGAGAAGTCTTCATAGCCTCTCACTGCATCTTGATGCTTTGAGCAACAAAAGTTCCCTTCACCTTGACCATGGCTAGGGATTATGAAGGGAGTGAAAGTTTAGGTATGCCCATGATTTTTTGTCCAAGGAAGCTGCTTGAAAAATGCAACTTCAAAGGACCTTCAAGGCCTCATTTTCTTCCAATGCCCTAATAACACATTTTGACACAATGCTTGAGCCTCATTATGAGTTTTGAGGGTCCCCATACCCCATAGTCCCTAGGAATACAACAAAAATCCTAGTTGCGCCAATGCAAATATTTTCCCATGTCCATGTTAATTAATAGGGCACTACAAATAGACTCCTTTGAATGGTTGCATGTAATGACCGAGGGGACTTGGAATGAAGAGTACTAGAAATGGATGGCAACAAAGATCTTAGCGTATAATTAGAAACGAGTTGCGAGAGCCATATCAACTTCTCAATTTTCTTTAATATTCCATTCATTTACCATCTCCCAAAGGTCATTGGGGAAGCCTTGGAAAGAAAAAAAATACCTATGAATTTAAGGATCTAGCCTTTTGAATCACATTCACATGGTCATAGAACTGAAACAATGTTGCAGTGCACAACCAAGACTTTGTCTTTGTTCACGAAAATACTGCTATAACATTCTCTTGTTGATTTTGATGACTCATTCTTAGCTTCTATTATCAACCATCCACCCATTCTCAACATCTACCATGAGCCATTCACCTGATACCATCGCTCACTATGCCAAAAATCCCTTTGTAGCAGTTAAATGTACAGAGAAAGTGTATGCATAGACAATCAAATTTTAGTTCTCTTTTCTATTTCAAATGTTAGTATAAAGTGAAACCCCTATGAATATATCCTTATTTTGCCTTGGAAATATTGTGCTCTGGTAATTGGAAAAGAGAGTTTCTTTACCTCTTCCAATGTTTTGTTTTTATGATATACTATATTCAAAGTACAAAATGATAGTATAGTATTAATTTGGAGTAGTAATATTTCCTATATCAAATGAGCTCAACATTGGTGGGCACAAGAATCTATTCATGCAAGTCAATCTCATAACCATAACATTATTTCTCATGTTGGCATTTAGTGTTTTTATCCTCATCAATGTTAACTCAAATTATAATATTTTTCTTAATCATTGGATTTTTAAGGGATCGATTATACAACTAAAGTAATAAACGTTTTGGGACCTAGTTCAAATATCTATTGGCTATCACCTTTTCCCATCTCTCCATCTCTCCAAACCCCACTCATACCTTGAAAACTCCTTCCCATTTAATCCACTCACAATCTTTTACTAAAAAACAATGTTGCATTATTTTTTCAAGATGATTCTTTGATCCTTTCAACAAACAAATCAATAAAATCATTCAATGTGACTTTCATGAAATTAGAGCATCATCTTGTATCTATAAACAAAAGAAACTCATTTATTTCTTTTATGCCAAGTCATTCAATGCATGATGGAATCACATACATAATTTTTCTTTCAACAAACTTGAAGCTTCCTAAACATAGAGATACCACATATAATATGTGCACCTTAATACACACTATGGTTGGAAAATAAAATATACATACAAACTCAGTGTTTCTCAACACACAAAAGAAGCTCATTCACTTCCCTTATGCCAAGCCACTCAATGCATGATCAAATCACATACACATTTTTTATTTCACCAAATTGGGACATAAAGATCATGCATGCCACGCTATGATGGCTGAAAAAAAATAAAAAATAAATAAAGATCATGCATGGCAGGGATAATTTGTGCACCTTAATATACGCTATGATGGCTGAAAAAAAATTAAAAATAATATATATACTATGTTCCTTCTTTTATAGTAGTTGTACTATATGTAA
This sequence comes from Picea mariana, assembly GCA_032191745.1. Lineage (NCBI taxonomy): Eukaryota > Viridiplantae > Streptophyta > Pinopsida > Pinales > Pinaceae > Picea > Picea mariana. The sequence continues at coordinate 11,622 of JASDQU010194700.1, read as the reverse complement.
CCATGGTTCAAGAAATGATCCAAAAAGGTGATTGGTTGATTACTAATACATTATCCATCCACATGAAAGATGTGTTGGTGATTGTTGCATATAAAATACTCATAATATTTATTTATATAGATATTAAGAAAAAACAAATGTAAATAAAATTAATAAATTAGTTATATGAGTATATAAAAAACCTAATAAATTTATTAGTGTACTTACATTCTTCATGAATCCTTCTTGGTAAATATTAAGTGAAGGCTTGTTGAAAATATACTCACATGATGTGCATGAATTGAGAAAAAAAGAAGCATGCCCACCTCCAAATGACATTTCATCCTCATTGCAACATGATAGTGCCTCCCCATCATCAAATTATTGTCCCACCTAATGACTGCTCTCAACAAAGATGCATGATTCACCATCACCCGTTTCAAGTGGAGCAATGCATCATGTCTCTAGAAGCAAAATAGATGCAACGATAATATCTGTTGTAGGTAAATGCTTACATAGGGGCAGTGGGGGAGGAGGGGGATTGGGAGGTTTTGATAGACACACCTCACATTTGTCTTTGTTGAGGCATCCCAAACACTATCCCTTGGAATTCTAAGTAATCAAATTAGGTCACATGTTTTCCTAATACAAACTCAACATATATWTTTTTATAAAATATAATGATRTTTTCCTACTGCTATGTGGTGGCTATCAAATATCATGCACCAATGATCTTGCATCAAATTATCAATAATTGGATGATAACTACACCACTCAATAGAAATATGTGCTCTACAAAATTTATGATGTTGGCTAGTTTTAGTGTTTATGAAAACTCTAAAGATTTTCTTTTTAGTGATTTTTAAAGCTTGAATGACCTCAAAATGAAACCATATTTGTATCTATGATGCATATACTCCCTATAGGATGACATGCCACAAATTAACCCTTCAACCTAGATAATAGAGTGAATAGTTGCACTGAGAGTTACAATGAGTGGACAATGCAATGCTTCCTCAATTCTAAATGCATTACTCTATCATATCAAGTTTGCAATCTCCAATAGGATATCTACATTTGAATCTAGAGGTGGTGGAACATTTACTTGTGCATTTGGCATTTCCAAGTTTACATTTGGATATTCGTGTTTGGAATTTGAGGATTTAGATTTGAAATTTTTGGGTTTATGTTCAAGGGTGGTTTTGCAAATTATCCATTACAATCACTATAATGAAATTATCAAGAAAATAAGTCAATCTCTACGCAAATAAGTCTTTATTAATAAAGACTATGAAGAACAAGGAGAATTATGAATTCGTATCTCGAAACAAGTGTAAAAACTACTACTTAATTGTGACCCTTTCAATCTTTCTATAGAACTACACTGGTGAAGTGTGGTCTCCAAAACTCACTCATATTTGTCCAAAACATGTATAAGGTTGTGAGAATGAGGGTGCATCTAGGATACGTAGTTCTTTTAAACAATAGAAATGTGCATGCATTATGAAACATGTGTGTTATATATTGCATGCACATTTTGTAATGTATACATGTTTTGTATTTCCTCTAAAATAGTGTCTAGTATCAAAGTGCATGGTAGACTTGGCAGTGTTAAGCATATCTAAACATCATGTGACTGTATTATTTTATAATGCATCCAATTTATGTTTCTTTCATAAAAAAAAGTGGATTTCATAAAACTCGATTACCTCTTTTGAGTCCATAAATTTCATGAGAACACCCTTAAACTTATTAAGATAGTAATTATTTATTTTTTCCCAACTTTTTCCAATCTTCACATTAATATCCCAATTTGATAACTTATCCAACAATTTAAAATTTCTTTAAAATTGAAATTAACTCATCATAAGATTAAACTCTTCACCATCAAACTTCTCATTGATATCTATGTAGATTGCATTTGATAACTAATGAATAATTTCCACTATAGTATGACTTTCCATCTTAACAAATATCCATCGTGACAATCAAATATTTGACTACTAACACCAACTTTAATACTTCACCTATAAAACTAAGCTTCAAATCAAACTACCCTTCATCATCGAACTTCTCAGTGATATCTATGTAGATTTCCTTTGATAACTAATGAATAACTTCCACTAGAGCATGACTTTCCATCTTAACAAATATTCAAATCAAACTACCCTTCACCATCAAACTTCTCAATGATATCTATGTAGATTGTCTTTGATAACTAATGAATAACTTCCACTAAATCTTGACTTTCCATCTTAATAAATATCCATTGGGACAATCAATCTTTCACTGCTAACACCAACTTTGATTCTTCACCTCTAAAACTAACTGTCAAATTAAAAACTTTTGGTTTTGATCATCTTAAATCTAACCTTCAATTCTATTACCACAATTGCAATATAAACTTTGTATGATACCATGTGTTAAATCATCAACATGTTCTAATTTCAACAAACTTGAAAAATCGACATCACAATCTCAAACATGTTCTAATTTCAACAAACTTGAAAAATCGACATCACAATCTCAAACATGTTCTAATTTCAACAAAATTGAAAAATCGACATCACAATCTCAAATCGACATAGTGATGGGCAAAGTGGAAGTTGAGTGGAGATTAAAGAGGAGGGAAGTAAAGTGCAGGCAAAGTGGGAAGTTGAGTGGAGAATAAAGATGAGGGAAATAAAGTGTGGGCAAAGTGGGAAGCTGAGTGGAGATTAAAGATGAGGGAAATTTGGCTTGATAATGATGACGAAAAACACCAAATTATTTTATCATTGGTTAATCACAAGAAAATAATGAAAACAATTTGGGAAATGAAGGATGAAGAAAGGTTTTTGACCAAAAGCCATGGAGAGATAGCTAGAATTGGGTCAAACACTTTCAAAAGATTTATACGACACTTGGTCAGGTGAATATAGCAGAAATTGTCAAATTAGCTTCCTTCTTTCCTCATTTGTTATTGAAAAACATAAGGGAAATATCTTAGAGGAAGTTTCAAAAGAATAGTTTAGGGTGTTTTTTTCCTCTTTTAAGAGAGACAAGAGCTCATGCCTTCATGAACTATAAATTGTTGTGGATATTCCACTGGAACAATTTGTCATAATAGATCGTGTATTATAATGAAGTATTTTATTAAGCAGTTTTATTTCCTTATATCTTAGATTTGTTAGCACTAGCTTATTACTCAAATTTATGAAAATAATTGAAATACGGCAAAGAAAGAACTTAAATGAACATACCATCCACACAAATGAACACAAGATGTATCATGGGAAACTCAAATTGGGAGAAAACCCAGGCTAGAAGGTGAGGCATATTCTCTGCTCTCTTTTCTTCAATTATGAAATGAAAGTACAAAGAAAGGGGGCACTCATTATGGAGTTTTCTTTGACACTATAGCCCTAATTGTTGCTATGGCCTGAATCGTTGCTATGGCTTGAATCGTTGCTAACAAATATCCTACCTCCCCTGTTATGCTCTCAAAATACCACTCCTAGATGGTATACTCAACCAGGGAACAATTATAATGCTAAAAGAATGGAACCCTTTCTCCTCTTAGCAACCGACCGATATTTACCATAGCCTAATTGTAATCTAGTATTAGGGTTTTTGCATGCCTCAAACCTCAAATAGTTAGGGTTTTGGACCTTCTAAAATCTTCTTGAAATTCCACATGTGGCTAGCCCTACATATGTGAGTAATGGGGGTTAGCATGGTAGTAAAAAAGATAGGTCAACTTGCAGGAGGTATAACTTCCGCATAACAAGCTCTTATTGAGGTGATTTTCACATCGTTGGAAAGGTATTGATGTGTAGAACAATGCCAAGGGGTTGGGAGCTATACTAGTAAAGTTTTGACCCCAATGCCATTTGTTGCCTCAAAACGACTCTATAAGGTTCCAGACCTGATCCAGATTAAGTTCGGAATGAAATGAAAGGAGATATATTACAATGAAATACTCATGAAAATTGCCAGACCAGAGAAATACAACAATACTTGATTTCTATTAATGAAAAAATTGTAAAGAGACTGTAAAAATACAGAGTGCAAGACTCGCTAGAATGGTGGTAGATTTATCTCTGAGAAGAGATGTGACGACTACGCTCATTCACAAGAAAATGATTGCAATGAGGCTCTAAAGGCCTTTTTATGATAAACATGAATGCCAAAACCCTAGACATCCAAAAACCTAACCCTAGGAGATGAAACACCAAAAGTCATGTGGCCCCCCATTTGGGTAAGTCAGTAAATTAACTTCCCGAGGTCATAACTTTTGCATACGATCTTTGTTTTAGGCGCGTGATAGCCTGTTGGAAAGGTATTTTCAAGAAATACACATTACGCTGTCAAACTCTGATTTCGTCTATAGTTTGAAAACACAAGCCAAAAAAACATTGTTTAGGGCCCCAAAATGGACCTAGAAGTACAACAAGATGTGTTGACATGAAAAAATACAAAATAATTCAGTTGAATTAGGTGGGAGGCCACCAGTATCCACCTTGAAGATGTGTATGGCTTCAAACAACCTAGGAAGTGTAGAACCCACAATTACAAATAAGTATAGAAGAACATGATGCACTAAAAACTGACAAGAGGAGCTGGTTGGAATAGGTGGGTTGCCACCAATATCCACCTAGATCAATCCCCCCCCCCCNGAAGGGAAATCATTTTCTAAATCTGAATCTTGGTGAGTTGCGTGCCTTGTTGGAGAAGTTGTGCTGCTTGGTTTGTGGAAGACCGTCACAAACTTGTTGCTGGAGGGGTTGAATCTGCTCCACCAACTTGTTGTCTCTGGGTTTGATGGGGCATTGTGTAGGCACCATTGTAGGTGAAGAAACAATATCTTATTTCTCTTTGATAATTTGTTTTTTCTGGATAGAAGGTGTTGAGGTTGCAGTGGTGGTAGCGGTCTTCTATGCATCCTTTGAATAGACTGTGAAGAGGATGAATTTTGCAGTATGAGAGATTACCTTGCAGTGTTGTTTTGGTGGAGCAGTAGTCAGAAGGACCTCTGGTATCCTGTAGAGCCGACCTCCCAAAATAATAATGACACTACGGGGTCTAGACTCATAAACAACATAACGTTTTCACATATATGGTTGGCCCAAAACAACATCACAAACATTAAGAGGGGAAATATCACACACCACCTCATCCTTGAAGGGATGGATGCCATAGGACATGCACTCTGTGTATTTGGAAGTGATTTATATGCTTATGTAATGAGTTGTTTAGCTGCATTTCATGTTGATTATTGACATGTTGGAGATGTATCTATTTTATGGTTGTGGACAATAGCTAAATCTATTTTAATTCATAGTTGTAAGATATAGAAAATAAACTATCTATAAATGAATTAATTTAGTTAGAAAAAAAATCATTTTCAGAGTATTTCACACCGTAATGTCCCTTGGTTGGGCTAGGAGATGTTACATTATGGTATCAGAGCTCTGGTTCAAATACCAGGCTTGTTGTTGCAGATTTTGTCTGTGACCGATTTGGGGGGAAAGAAAATATTTTAGAGAGAAATCCCCAATTCCATGAGTGAAATCCGAGTTTTAATGACTTCAAATAGTTTGAGATGGTTAATAGAGTAGAGCGGGGAACTTGCAAATCGAAATTCGACCTGGAATGATCAAAATTCGGGTTTTAATGGCCACCTGTAGAGTTACAGGAAGTTTGGTGTATCGACGACCAATATCTATTTTTCCCTCGAGATCGACCGTTGGGATTCATCATGATAAATTTAAAAATTCTTAAGAATTAAACCATTCGAAAGGTTGATGAGATCAACGACCGAGATTAAATCGAGGGTTGTGAAAGGTATCAGATCGAAGGTCCAGATCAATCAGAGAAAATTTGAAATTTTTCTAAGGTTAAAGTTCACCAAGAGAAATCGTCGATGGTCGATGGACAGATCGACCAAAATGACGAAAAGTTTGGTTCGAACCTAAGACATCTCTGACCAACGATGTCTGATAGTCGGGGGTTGGCCAAATCTATCGAAGTGTTTTCAATCGCTGATGGAATTCGTCTATGGCTGATGGGTCGATGGTCGGGCGTCGATCGGTCCAGTGAAATGTCCCAAACGAGCAACAAAAGTTGTTGATGGTTGATGGGTCAATGGTCGGAGGTCGACTAATTTTGGTGAAATGTTTGAATCAAGCAAGATAAGTCATCGATGGCCGATGTGTCGATGGTTTGGCAAGGTGTCCGAGTTATCCAAGAGAATTGGACGATGGCCAATGGGGGATAGAGTATGATGACATCATCATCCCGGTGTCGTGCCACATCAACATCCACGTGTCATGCCACGTCAACCAACAAAAGTGGTTGATGACCGATGGTCAAATTGACCGATTCGGAAAAGCGTTCGACAGTCATCGAGGATATCCAATCACTGATGGCCCGGTGGTCGAGAATTGACAGATTTAGTGGAGAGTTTTTTTTCATTCGCCAACAAATATTGTCGATGATCGATTTAAGAATTGTTTTAAAATTGAGTGTTGGGGAGTTGCATCCATGGCCAATGGTCGCATCGACAGTTGGAGGAAAACAATGTGTGCGCCCAAAGGATAATGTCAATCATTGATGGACGACAAGGTGAGATGAACGGTTGTTGTGCATCATGATTTGAGATCAACATGTGATATTTAAAGGGTTGTTGACATAGTGATCAGTCAAATTTCTACGAAATTTTTGTGGTTTTTTAAGGTCATTAACTTGCGGGGCATTTTTTGAGGCCCTAAATGAAATTTTTAGCAAGTAAAAACCCACAAGAATAGAGTGTTCCAAGGTACACTATGTCTCTACAACTTAAATAAAAGAACTTGAAGAGAGCTATCCAATAAGCTAAACGATTAGCGAAACAAAGCTTGTATGAGAAAGTTACAACGGAAATAATGAGGGTAAAATTTTGGCACCAATATTTCTTCGAGAGGGCATAAATCTATGCTCAGAAGTCCATTTGGGGCACAAGAGAAGTTGATGGAGATATTATGACCCATAGAATCTAGTTGTCAAGTCATATTTTGGTTATGGGTACCTGAAAATGTGCAGGAAGAGAAATAAGACACTTGTAGCATACATGAGTAAATTGAGTAAAACAACCTAAACTTCTCTGGACCATAACTTTTCAGCTCGGAGCTTGGATTTGAGAAAACAGATAGTCGTTGGAAAGGTATCGAGGAGTAGAAGACATGAGTCAACCCAAAATTTTGATTTGGTCAATTAAATTTCTTAGAAATTAATAAATAGATTTCTGGAGCAGTAAAAAGAGTGGAATTGCAGCATGTAGTTGTAATTTTTTCACTTAGAATTCAGATTGAGGCACAAGTATAGTTGTTGGGAAGTTGTTTCAGGAAGGAATGCATCAAGAAAATCAAAATTTGAATTGGTGTAATGTGTCCTTCATAAATTGATGAAGAAATAACATGTATTCTATATGATGAAATGTTTTATGCTATGCATATTTCTAACAATAACTATTACATGCACATTTCTTGCAGAAATAGAGGTACAAAAAGAAAATTTAGTTCTTATATGAGGTCTGGAGTCATGGAAGATGGTCAAGGACCTTACATCCATGAGGAAGGGATCAAAGGTCTGCATGTCACCGTGGGGAATGCTGAGACATAGTCAAATGGAAGAAGAGATAGGAAAGAGTCTATCACTATGAGAAGTCTGCATAGGGAAGTGCAGAGCTACAGGGATGATGATGAAACTATTATGAAGGATCAGGAAGAGATACTTCAAAGTTTGAATATGTTTCATAAGAAAGTTAACAAAGATTCCGACACCAAGCAAGCAACTAGTGCTAGAAAAGTATCAACATCTAGATCTCATAGAAAAAGGGATGATCATGGAAATGATAGGCAGTCAAGAAGCATGAGTAGACACAATCATTATCCAAGGAAATCCACTAGAAGAACTCGTGCGAGCTCAGGGCCAAGGAGTAGACCAAGTGTGTTTCATGTTCGGAAGAAAAGAATAAGGCCTGAGGCATACATCTTGCAAGGTGAACTTAGGAAAATAAGCCACCTACTTTAAATGGTGAACACGGGAAAGGAGAAGAGGCAGAGTCCTAGCTGTTGGAAATGAAGAAATATTTCCAGCAGCATCATTACCCATCCCGGGTAGAAGCTATAATTTCCACATACCACCTGCAAGGAAAGGCATCCATGTGGTGGGATCAACTTATGTAAGCCAATAATCTCGATGAGAAGAGGATATCATGGAGGTATTTCAAAGGATATTTCCAAGAGAAATATTTGTTTGAGCATTACTATGAGATAAATATGAAGGAGTTCTTTGAACTCAAGTTGGGAACTATGACAATGGAGGAATATGAGAAGTGGTTCTTTGAATTGTTGAAGTATGTTGACTTCATCAAGAATGAGAAGGTTAAAATCCAAAGTTTTCTAAGTGGTTTACCATCCTTCTATAGTGAAAAGATACAGTATAATAGTCCCAAAACTTTGGAGGAAACCATAAGGAGAGAAAGATACCTTTACGAGCAAAGCAAAGGAAGGTTAGTTTTCCAAAAAGCTTGGAATGACCAGATGAAAGGGAAAAAGGATCAAAGGAAGAAATGTTTTAACCCAACCTTTTTCATAAATAACTCCCAAGCGAATCAACAAGGTCAAGCAGCCCAAAATGAGCAAAATAATGTAGATTCATTTGAGAAAAGTCCAAGGCAACGACCTGTTCAATGTTGGGATGTGAGGGGAATCACTTATATAGGGACTTCCCTCACAAAGGACAAAAGAATGGGGATTGTCCACAATATTCAGGAGGCTAAAAAAATGGAAGAAATGCGAGGAAGCATGCCAAGGATTTATGTAGCCTTTAACAACAAGCAGGAAAAATGTCAATCCCCCATGATCGAAGTGGAAGGTAAGAATGATAACCAACCGATAAAAATTTTGATTGATTATGGAGCTAGTCATAGTTACATAAATTCTAACATTGTTGAAATATTTCACTTTCAAAGAAGTAAGAATAAGAAATCTTGGTTAGTTCCGTTAGCCATAGGGGCCAAGAGGAAAATCAATGAGTTAATTAAAGATTGCCCGATAGACATGAATGGACTTAGAAAAAAGGTATATGTAAACATCATACCATTGGGTTCATATGACTGTCTAATTGGCATGGATTGGTTGGAAAAACATCATGTTTTCCTAGACTGTTACCACAAGACAATCACATGTCTTGATGAGGAAGGACAGCCATGAAAGATTCAAGGCATTCCAAGAGTTGTAGCTATTAGAGAGATTTCATCTATGTAGTTGAAGAAGAGCTTCAAGAAGGGATGTCAGATGTTTGCAGCCCATATGGAGGAGGCAACCAAAAACAAAGTGGAAAGAATTGAAGACCATCCGGTCTTGAGGGATTTTGAAGACATTTTTAGACAAAGTCTAGGATTTCCACCAAAGAGAGACATCGATTTCTATATTGATTTGGTGCCAGGAGTTTCCCCAGTGTCTAAGACACCTTACATAATGGACACACTAGAGCTAAAAGAGTTACCGATGCAATTTGAAGAACTTTTGAAGAAGGTGTTGGCATGTTTTTCAGACAAAGGTAGAGTATGCATGTTTTTCATTGATGGCAAAGATCACGATCAACAGCACAATGACAATGATGGAATGGAAAGATCAACAGTGTAAGCTCAGGAGTAGGAGCAACAGTGATCGTTGGATCCCATTCAAAATTCCCGATGACCGTCAGATCCGAATTAGGACTGGGGAGCGCACAGAAGAGGAGAACAGATCTCAGGCGTCAGATCTGAGTGCGAAGACCGACCATCATCGGATTCAGAAGAAGGAGCACGATCTTTAAGTACAAGATGAAGCGGGCTTAGAAAGTCCTGAAAGCAGGAGGACCGTTGATCCAAGAAGGACATGTGGAAAACAATCAGAGCACGACAAAGGTTTCATTTCAGAGTTTCGCAGATCGGGAAATCCAAAGGAAAGAGGTTCTCTAACCCCTCGAACTTGTGATATGTGAAATCATGATAACAATCCTGACCGTTGGTGTAATAGGACATGTGGAAAGCGATTGGAATTTTGCTGACTTGCACACTGAAGGAGTCAACAGAGCATGGTGTGGGAACTCACGATATGCAATATCCCGAAATGATCTAAGCCGTCAGATTGAGGGTTGATCTGAACCCTTGGATCGAGATATTCTGTGGAACGTTGGATGCAGATGACACATGGCGAGCGATTGACATCTCGCTGATTGGAAAGTCAAAGGAAGGAAATTCTATAACCTTCCAACTCACGATATGCGAAATTGCGATAAGGACTAGCCCATGGTCATAGACAAGGTCACATCGTCAAAGACTGGAGGAAGGATCTAGTGGAGATAAGCCCCTTTTCGGAGATCGCAACATGAAGAGTCAAGACTCTTCATATTTGGATTACCGAAATGCGAAATGTGAAAATGCCTTTTTGTATAGGCTGTGGTCATCGCCAGTGGTCATGTGAGAGGGAGGAGCTAGCGGAGCTAAGCTCCATTTTGGGGATCACAACTTGGAGTGTCGAGACTGTTTGACACAGGATTGCCGAAATGCGAAATGTGAAACGCATTTTGATTAGGCCCGTGGTCACAGCCAGTGGGCATATGGGATAAACACAAGACCCTGCGAATTTAATCCAACGGTGCTGGTTATTTGAGCATCTGATCGAAGGGCTACTGTTGATCTTCATGATTAACTGTTCAGTTACGTTTTAGTTAGCATAATCAAATCATGGTTCTTGATTGGTTGGCGATTCAGTTACTGAGATGTTTTCTTCTTTTCCCAAGGAGATTCGAAGTGTAACTAATGAGCCTGGTGTGTATAAAAGGAGAGATGCAGTGACTGTGTGAGGTTTGTTGTTCTAACCGAAACAATGAGATGAACTGTAAGAAGGGTAAAATGACAGAATGCAGAGCATGAAATAAAACTCAAAGATGAGTAACAATCGTCGAACAGACAGAAGTAGAAGCAGAATAACAAAATAACATGAAGCAAGAGCAGAATAGCATAATAACATGAAGCAGAATAGAACTGCAGAATAATTTTTGAACTAGAGAAGAATTGCAGAATAGTGAAGAAGGGGTAAGAATTGAAATACCTATATTGTTTGTTTGTCAATCATTTATTCATAATCAGGGAGGAAGGGTGGTGCTAGGGAGGACTGTGGTCCTTTGATATTCAAGTTAGTTCTTGAATATTGGAAGTTGTATCTTCCATCTAGTTGTGGCTAGAAAACAGGGTGGCAGGGTGGAGCTCGAGAAAACACAGAGTTTTCTGTATACAAGTTGGTGCTTGTATAAATCCAGTTGGTGCTGGAATATTTAGGGAGTTGGTGCTTCCTTCTAGTGGGTGCTAGAGAAACCAGAGAGTTGGTTCTCTCAACAAGTTGGAGCTTGTAAAACAGAGGTAGTAGGCTCACTTTGAGTTGGTGCTCAAACATAGATGATGTACAAAACTTAAAAGACTGTCTATCATTTCAAAGAAGAAGAGGTTTTCTCCCTTTATGGGTTTCCTTGTGAAAATCTGTCTCTGTGTATATCTTATGTGTGATTGATGCTCATTATTTATGTTGTCCATATGATGTATAATATTGATGGTCAGTTGATGAAAGATTAAAA
>JASDQU010194699.1:2518-17162 GCA_032191745.1 Picea mariana | reverse complement strand
AGGTGATGGTAGCACTATATAAAGGGGTTCAAACAATGTAATGAGACATGAAGAGAAGTATTGTATTTGGAGCGGTAGCTCAATAGGAGGATGCCCCCTTGAAGAGGCAAGACAATAGGAGAGGATCTCTTCCATAATAGGATCCATTGTATGGTGTTGCCCTACCCTAAGGGTTTGATGGTAATAAATAAGATTTTGCATATTGTTCTTGTATATCTATTGTGGTGATTTTGTATTCAGTCTTTGGTTCTTAACAGTATGTACCGTTCTATGGATTTTTTATGCTTAATTTCATACGCTTTATCCATTGTCACCCTGCACACTTGCCTGAAGATTGTTTTCGGTTGCAGGAATGATGCCTCCGAAGAAACCCACCACCAGGAAATCTCCAAGAGCACCAAAGCTATAGGAACCAGAGGTGGGAGAAGGTTCCTCTCTAGTGGTGGCAAGACAATTGGAATTCGCTCCAAAACCGATGCCCGTCATCAAAGCAACCACCAAGAAATCTTTCGATCAACCCCCGGCCTTTGGAGACATAGAAGCGAACATTGGGACCAAGACATTATTCCCACGTTGGGAAGATATTTTCAAGAAGATTAAGCAGGAAGAACTCCCCGAATATACTCCGCACAATGATCCTGATATGAGAAGACTCGATGATGAAGTCCTACTGAATGTCCAAAAGGCGTATCTACACATGGTGGCAAGAAGGAATCTGGTATTTCCCTACATTGAACTCCTGAAATGGCTTATTGATCACACCGACACACAAATTTTTTTGATTAAAAATGACAATGGCGGGTGTGTTGGGATTTTCCTTCCATTAGAAGTGCAAAATTATTAGAAGCTCAATGAGCAAGAAGAGCGGTTGAATACTGATTTTGTTATGAGCTTCTATAAGAAACATGATACCAGTAAGGTGATGGCTTCCTGGTGGAGAGAGGATAATTTTTTTACCAATTGTACCTTCGACTGATACTCGATGACCAACCTTAGAGAACCTTACATCTATCTAATGGCTCTCCTCTGTAGATTGCACGAGGAAAAAGACTGCTCTAGGTTTTCATAAGCTTGAATGCCTCTAGCGTATACCGTAGCCATTTCTGGAATATGTTTTAACTGGGGTGCAATCATCTCCAAACAACTAAGCACCTGCATCTTGCAAGATCAGACATTGAAAGAAGGAGAAACCCCATCCTTTTACATGGCATATTATCTTATGGACATCGTATGCACCAGAAATGATTTCGCTAGAATGAAATTAAGCTAGCATACCTCAGATCTCTTGGTCCATGTTTATTTCGACATCTTGTGGGTGAACAGGTACAAGAAATTCTACCCTCTCATCTGCGACCAGTTTATCACAGATATTCATCTTTTTTTGTTCAAGAAAGAATGACCAAGGCTGTCGAATGCAGCCAAAAAGATTATATTGAAGGTTGGCCACTGGTATCTGGATGATCGCGATACATACATCAGGGTTTCCAGCACCACCGGAGAACCTCATCTGCTACCTGTATATGTCCCTAATCGACTAATAGTAGGGGAAATATGTTATCATAGCATCCTGCAAGGTTACAATGCTACTTTGGTAAATGATAAGAAGCGATCCTTCATACCTTATGGGTTCCATATTGGTTTCTACATGGTAAAGGACACTGCGTAGGCCAAGAAAGAAGGGTTAAGAAAATTGGGGTTCTGATTCTAGAATGGCTTCTTTTGCAAGCACGACCCCAAGGGCCTGGTCGTGAAGCACACACAACAGGTATCATTTTGCTGGCCATATGCCCACGACAGGTTTGAGGATGAAATATTCACTGAAAATGCTCAAGACTAGGAAGAGGTGGTGGAGAGAATGGTTGACCCCAAGGCAACCAGATTCAAGGCTATGAGTTTGAATGAACAGGAAACAATCCTGGAACAAACAGTTCAGGAGACCATCAAGACACGGGAAGAAATGATATCAGTTAGAGCAGTGAGATCTCCCCAAGGAACCACTGAAATGATAGGGATTTCCCAGGAGATCCAATACAGGACATGAACTTCCCCGAGGTTCAGGACATGCAAGAGAGAGGGGCGCTTATGTATCAACACACCTTGCAGATGATGGGTCCAATGCGAGATATCTCAGACCCCATCAGGTTGAAAAAGTTTCCAACTGATAGCCCATAAGAGAGCTTGGTGGAGTTAAGAGGCCCTGATTTCGTAAACCTAGGTAACAACAACAGGTCAAATAACCTTGATTCTACAAGGCCACCAGCTGGATCGCCGTTAGGTGTGATGATTCAACCATAGGCGGGCTGAATATCAGTGGGAGTAGGTGTGCCTAATCCTTTGAGTGAATTTATAAATATATATAGTGATGATGAGATACCAGAGACATCTCTTGGGACCCCTGTGCAGATATAAGAAGAAAAGGGACCTGAGAAGGCTGATTTTCCTGATCCTGAGGTCCAGATCCAGGAAATCCCATGAAAGGAAAAAGAAACTGAAAATGTTCTCGACACAAAGAAACCCGAAGCATCGGAGACCCAGGCTGACGATCTGAAGGGTAAGTCAGAGTTGGACGAGCCAAAAGGAGTATCCCCACAAAAAGAAGTCGACGATTCAACTTCCCATGAGCAAGTGAGTATCGGGTATTTTCCCGGTGTCTCTATTTCACTTGATACTCAGATCCCTGATAAGCGACGGGCAGAGGCCGATCCCTCGGAGTAAAACAAGAAAGTTCAAGAAAATGATTTGGAACAAGTATACACCACTGGATATCTGGGAAACACATTTACATGGCATGATCAACATATTCCAGAACTGGTAGACGATATCTATGTGATATCCTACGATCGAAAGAAGAGGTCCATCGTCCAAAGAACCACGAAGAAAAGGAGAATCATGTTGGATTGCTTCGTCCCCGTCACCACAAAGGAGGATTTGATAAACATAGAAAATGCCAGAGCATCCGAGCTCATCAGTGCGGCAATGGTGACTTCATATGCCAACCTGGACAGAGCTAAATGGGAGGAAAAAGAGGTGGCCTCCGCCCTGAAGGAGATATAACATTTGCGCCATTTGGATGAATACTATAAGGGCACCACTCAGAGCACAGTTTATTTGAGAAGCGAGTTCGAAGCGGCTTACAACAAGTTCACACACGAGTGACACATGTTCACTGCAAAGATAATCGAGCTCTAGGAAGACACTCTCATGGCACTCGCAACATGCAAGGATATGGAGCGATGGCATGAAAGGGCATAGAAAACTGCAGAAATACTCGAGGACATCGATGCAGTCTAGCAGGGCCGAGATAAAGAAGAACACGACATTCGTGTGTTGGGAAAAAACATTCTTTATTGTATGAAGTGATCGATCGAGAAATGGGATGAGATGTCCCAAGAACCACACAGATAAATTCAAAAGCAATGGGAAAAATGTGAGAAACATTGGGGTAAAATCAATGAAGCAATGAAGGATATAGGACTCCTTGACAACCCCGACAACTTTATTGACTTATGAGACATAGTCAGATCCCATGCTAAGCAAGATTCACTATGGGCCGAAGAGCTATCCAAGGTGACCAATACGTCGCCAGGACAAGTGCATAGATTTATGGAACATCCGATGAAGGCTCAAACCGTGCTACAACAGTTAAACACCAATCTAGTGAAGTACCGAGTGCATTCGGTGGAGATCATAGGATTCTACGTGGCTCCGATGGAGCAACATAGGTTCCCATGGGCCCAAACCTATGAAGATATGTTTATCAGTTGGTATGAGTACGAGAAAAGTCATCGTTTCAAAGGACTATCTTGAGTTGACTGTTAAAGAAACTGTTAGAAGATGACGCCACATGGCGTATTTTTCTTTGCTTAAAATGCACTTAGCCTTTGTTTTCAGTTGAACTTTTGATTATAAATAAAGACATCGACCAATTAGTTAAGGGTGGATGGTTGTGGCAAGAACTCTTTCTTTCTGTTTGTTAAGAATTATTTTGAAGATTCTTTGAACTGAGAAGTCCTTCTAGACCAAAGACAAATTATTTTCATCAACTGCATGTGTGATTGGACACGGAGAAGAATTATTTCCTATCATGTTTCATGAATGATGTTGTAATGAGTAAGAGAAATTAATTATGTTGTCAAGTTATCTGGTGCAACATTTTGTTATTCTTGGCTTTAATGATGAAGATGAATCGTTGTGTTATTATGTGATGAATGATTATGGTAGATGAATTATTTTTCTTACCATTATCGTATTGCATATGTGATTTCTTTTTGGTAATTAGTATATCAAACAGTAATTGGATGTTCACATGGTTAATGTATTAGTACTATTCCTGTGGTATAAAATTGTCATATGCATGCTTGAGCAGCGGGTTATCCCAAGTTCAACCTCTTCCCCTTAGTTAAGATTAATTATATTTTGTTTCCAAGTTGGTTTATATCGACATTTCATATCGGTCCCACCCAAGAGAAAATATAAAAAAGAGATAGTCCAAACTAAAGGAAGAGCCTTCATAAGAAAATGTAAAGCCCATCGATAATTTTTTCGGATCACAAGATCTGGAGAACCATTCCACTATTAAACGTTGCAGAGTCGAATTGGGCCTCGGTGGAAGGTTTGGTTCTAACTGTTGAATCAAGGGATTTAACGCCCATCAACATAATTGGCACTAGAAGGAGAGTCTGAGAATGAATGGTTGGATATATATTCTACAGAGTAATTCAAACAACCTATAGATTCAAACATCCCACATGCATGGCTAGTCATTCCCAAGACAACCCACACACGTTGAGTACTCCTGGAATGATTAAATCACCCTAGCTAGAGGAAGAACTGTTTCACCTTGAAATACCCTACGCTCTTCCTCATGAGTATGTAAATCAATTCAGAAGAATCACAAGAGCCTATGCTTGACAGATCAATATGTTGTCCTTAGATCCCATACTCCCTCTAAGAAAAAAAGAAAGAAGACCAGTGGTTAGTACTCCCGATGAGGTTTTTGTGCACTCGATAGAAGACTTAATAGATTTTGCAATTACTGAAATCCAAGATCCTCTTGATTTGATACCTGAAACGCCAACCGACGACATCTTTGAACCAGACGATTTTTCAGAAGAGGAGGAATTTAACTCAGATTCTCGAGATATGGAAGGCAACAACGACCATAATGATGAAAGTGGGAACTCGCCTCTGAACAATCAACCCTAGTTGGATAGAGATGCTTTGGCCCTCTCAGGACCAGTGCATAACCTTCCTCGTCATCTAGATAAGTTGCTTCCTAAGTTCGATCCTGAAACCTATGGATTCCGTGAAAATCATATCAAGAAATTTATACTAGCTATTGGGCTTATGAACGTCCAACATGAAGATGTAGTATGCAGACTTTTCCCCTATATGTTTGAAAATTCAGCTTCCACGTGGTACTTCAATCTACCAATAGGATCTATAACTAGCTGGACGAAGTTCTAGAAAGATATTTTAGACAAATGTTCGGAAAAAACTACTACGGGAGCTTTAATGGCTGAGTTGTTCGCTGCCACCATGAGTTGGAAAGAAAGGGTCAAAGACTTCAATCAAAGATTCATGACCATCTTGAACAAGTTCCAGCACGAAGCTAAGCCAACTCAGGAATTGCAAATCAAAGTTTATTCTAACGCTCTCCCAGCTTCCATTTCCATGTTCGTAAATAGGGCTGCTAAACGAACCCTAGTTGAATAATTTGAAGAATCCAAAACAACATAATTCTAGATGAAGGGGTGTAAAGAAGGCCAAGTTTCTTTAGTTAAGAAAGAGGTTCAACCTCCTCCCAGGAGAGGACTCCTTTTGACTAGAACGTCGGGGAAACAAGCAAAATAGACTCCTGACAAGGGAAGAATATCTACAACGCATGGTTAAGAAATTATCAAACGAGATCATAGATATGAAGAGAAACGCAGGGGAAGGAAACCAAGGCCAAAGGACCTATAAGCCTTTCTTTAAAAGGAACCCACCATTCAAGGCGATTGAACCTCCCCCAACTAACTTAAATATTGATCTAGGGAATGTAGCATCTAATTCTTTCTGTACGTATCACCAGGAAAACCACTTTGAACGATACTTCTCTCAATGGGTACATGCCATGAATTTGATGTCCAATCAGTTTCTAGACGAAGTATCCCTGACCAAAAAATCGAGTAGTTCAGTTATGAATATTGCCGACTAGGAAGAGGTTGATCCACCATAAGATACAACCATGTTGATATGGGATCCTGAACTGATCATGCCTTGCAACAACTTGGTTGAGTCTCAACAACCACTCGTCAAGGTCTCGGTGGTGTAGATGCGCACTAAAGGTCCACCTGTCTCAAAAGACATCACTGCTACCCAAACTTCGAGAAATGAGACAATCCCCAATCACCCGAAAGAACCTTTTTCTCCTAGTAAAAAACCTATAAGCACCCATACCCAAGAATTGCCCAAATTGGATTACAACGTATTTCAAGATTTGAAGTTAAGGGCTAACATATCAATCGTGGACATATGTAGAATCTCTCAGTAGAAGGAATTTCTGCTACAATCTTTGAACTCAGTAGAATACCCTACGACTGGTAATGGTCAGGAAAGAAATCTAACTTCCACAAATCTAATAAATAAACCAACAGTGAATACCTATTCGGAAGATAAGAAGGGGAAGCCTTTTGTCCCACCTTTCCTCTTAATGTTCAATTTTTTCAACAGGAACCTCCATAATTGTTTGGTAGATTCAGGAGCATCTTCCAACATTATGCCCTTGTCAATTTGTAGAAAATTAAATGTCATTCCTCTACAGAGAAAAAAACATGTGATACATCTAGACATGACCCAGGTCAAAGTCATGGGGGAACTCAAGGATGTAATGATCAGAATAGCAACACATCCTAAATTTGTACAAGTGATTGACATCATCGTGGTAGACATACCAGAGGCCTATGGGTTATTACTAAGTCGAGATTGGTTTGAGAAGTTAAATGGGTACTTTAACACAGACTGGACACACCTTTGGCTACCACCAAAGGGATACAAGAATATGATCAAAATCGACAGGGAGAGATATATGAAACATACGATCACTGATCAAGAAACCCTGAATGAACCCTCATCTACAGATTTCCCCATGCTGGGCAATTATTCCTGCTATTCCCACTTCAGAAAATTTTCTCCTCTCTTATCCAGTTTCCCCCTCACTGAAAACTCTGAAATGGTATTTCAAGAGAAATCTCTGATACCGACAGAAGACACCCTCTTCTGCTAAGACCCTACATTAGAAATTATAGAACAAGAGATATGAGAGCTAGAAAGTAATAAGGAAGAAGAAAAGGGTTGTTTTCTTTCACAAATTTGGACCATATACTTTGATGGACCTAAATCGCAAGAAGGATCAGGGGTAGGGTGCATCCTCATTGATCCAAAAGATAAACGTTATTTCATGTCCTGTAGACTAGAATTTGAATGCACCAATAACACCGTCGAGTATGAATCTCTTGTACAAGGGTTAAAGAAATCCATAGACTTGAACGTCAAAGAATTGAAAGTTTTCGGGGAATCAGATATTATCGTTAGACAAGTAAGGAATACTATACATTGCAATTCCCCGCACCTGAAGAATTATCAGCAGGAAGTGCATAGGTTAATGGAGCATTTTGAAGCTTTTAATATCACTGTGATCCCTAGAGAAGAGAACATCCTTGCTGATTCCTTGGCCACAACTGCTTCAAGGCTGTCACGTCTAGAGGACTATGAAGCCTCCTGATTCACTGTGGAACTACTCTACAAACCATCGGTTCCTAACAATATCTCTAATTGGAAGGTATTTGAAGGATATGAACATATCATACACTTCCTGACTAACCAACACAATTTCAAAGATTTATCCATTGACGATGAGGTATTCCAAGAGAAAGCAATAGAAATTGATCCTCGAATAGACCAACCTATTGACATATCGAAATCTCACACCATCCCGAAGGGGATAGCTAATCTAGAAAATCTATTTGACCTGAAAGAATGCTTTAGGGGGGCTAAGAATGAAAAGACTGACAACTCTTTTACCCTGCATGAAACTATAAATATCGGAACCCCGAAGAATCCAAAGAATGTGAATCTCAGAAAAAATGTATCTAAAGAGGAAAGAAAGGCTTATCTCAAACTGTTCAGACAATATCAATATGTCTTCACATGGTTCTACTGAGACCTGAAAACCTACGACACCCAGATCATTCAACACACTATACTGTTAAAACATAAGGTGAAACCTTTCCAACAAAAGATATGAAAGTATCACCCATCCTTGGAACCTCTCATGTATCAAGAATTAAAGAAAATTTTAGATTCCAAGATCATTTTCTAGGTCAGGCATTCCACATGGGTAGAAAATCTAGTTCCTATGAGGAAAAAGTCTGGAGAAATTCGCTGATGCGTAGATTTTGTAAATATCAACAGAGCTTTAGAAAAGGACAATTACCCAATCCTGCCAATGGACAAACTCCTAAAGGCCGTGTCTGGCACATATATTTTCTCCTTACTGTATGGTTTCTTAGGTTACAACCAAGTCCTGGTTTAAGAGGAGGATCGTTTAAAAACTATATTCTGAACTAAGTGGGGAACCTTCGCTTATAAACGTATGCCTTTTGGGTCAATCAACATAGGAGCGACCTTCGAAAGGGCCATGGATGTAGCATTTCAGGGACTAATCAATAGTTTTGTGGTAGTGTATCTAGATGACGTAATTGTGTATTCAAACAATAGAGAAGAACACATCCAACACTTAACTTAGATTTTCGAAAGGTGTGGTAAATACGGTATATCTTTAAATCCAAAGAAAAATATTTTCGACGTTGAGGAAGGTAAATTGTTAGGTCATATTATATACCAAGAAGGTATTTTCATAGACCCAGAAAGGATTAAAGCCATAGCTCAATTCCTGTTGCCCCATAACAAGAAATTTATGTAGTCCTTTTTCGGGAAAATCGATTTTCTGAGGAAATTCACTCCCGATTTCACAGAAATCATCAAACCCTTACAAAAGATGATTCACAAATATGTTGAATTTAAGTGGGATGGTGAAAGAAAGGATGTTTTCATCAATATTAAAACTGTTATATCCTGGGCCCCTGTGCTATGAAATCCCGATTTCAATAGAGATTTCTTCCTCTATACTTTCGCCTTTGACTACTCGTTAGCTACAGTATTGACTCAGAAGGATGATGACAACAACAAAGCTCCGATGTCGTTCATGAGAACTAATATCTAGGGATCTAAACTTAACTATCATGTTGTTGATAAATAGGCCTATGATGTATACAAGGTAGTAAAACACTTCAGGTCTTACATCCTCAAGAAACACACCAAAGTGATTGTGCCTCACCCTGAAGTCCGATCCTTGTTTCCTCAGCAAGAGATGGGGGAAAGAAGAGGGAATTGAATGGCAGTGGTCCAATAATTTGATCTAGATATAAAACCTTCCAAACTTGTCAAAGGAAAGGGGTTGTGCAAACTCGTAGTTGAAGCCCAGGACCAAGTAAATGAAGATTCTGGATGGGAGAATGAAATGGAATTATGGTTTGGTTAAGCTTCATACATTTCCCTAGTACCCAAGTCTTGGTATAAGGATCTGAATTACCTCCTACACCATGGGGCCTGCCTAGAAAATCTCAACCCCAGGGAAAGGAGAGATCTCAGGTTAAAATCTGCACAATATCGCCTCATAAATTCGGTACTATTCTAGATTAATTATGATGGGGTACTTTTAAGATGTCTCGAACATGAAGATTCAGACAAAGTTATCAAGGAGCTCCATGATGGTCCTGCCGGTGGACATTTTGCAGGAAACACCACCGCTCATAAGATACTGAGGGCTGACTATTATTGGCCCACCTTGTTCAAAGATGCTCACACCTACGCTAGGAACTACAGAACTTGTCAAATGAGCATTGGGGGAGAGAAGAGAGCATCAATCCCACTCCAATGAGTGATTGTCTCTAGGCCTTTTGAGCAATGGGGGTTAGATATCATAGGAGGAATTACACCAATCTCTTCAAAACAACACAAGTACATTTTGACTGCCACTGATTACTTCACAAAATGGGCAGAGGCTATCCCTTTGACTCATGTAAACGAAAAATTAGTGATCCAATTCATAGAGCAACAAATAATCACGAGGTTTGGTGTCCCTTATGTTCTGGTTTTTGATAATGCAGCTTAATTCTCTTCCACCCAACTGGTGGATTTTTCTTTGGACAAAGGAATCATAATTAGGTACTCTGCAAATTATTATCCACAAGGAAACAGGGTGGTAGAATCGACCAATAAGAACCTAGTAAGAATCCTAAAGAAGACGGTTGCAAATAACCAAAGGAATTGGCATAATATACTCCATAACGCTTTATGGGCCGATATGATCACACCCAAAGAAGCCATGGGAAATTCCCTGAACTTCCTAGTTTACCCACAGGAATCCATTCTCCCAACTGGGATTTATCTTCCATCTCTTCAACTAGCCCAATATTCCAACGGAGATCCCTCATTGGTCATACAACAAAGAATTGATACTCTGCTCATGCTAGAAGAAGAGAGAGAGAAATGCTAAGTTGAAATTCATAACTCACCAGTAGATAGTGAAAAGGTGGTTTGACAAGCATAAGGCCAAAGAGAAGGATTTTGAAATAGGAGACTTAGTACTGAAATGGAACAGAGCAAATGAGCTAAAAGGGAAACATTCTAAGTTTCAAAATCTGTGGCTTGGACCTTTCCAAGTGGCTGAGAAGATTGAGGCAGGAACTTATCGGTTACAGAATATGAGGGGGGAACCTGACACCCTTCGAGTAAATGGCCAAGCCCTCAAACAATATTTCCAATAATAAAAAATAAATAAATAAAAATTAGAAAAAAAGAAAAAAAAAGAAAAAGGAAAGGCATCTTGTTTTAGTGTTTTCAGGATTTTGAAATACTTTTCTTTTCGGTTTTGTTTTGCTTTCTAGATTTTTGATCTTTTGAAAGTTGTGTTTAGTAGGACAATGGTTGACCTTAAGTCATGCGACATAGCGAACTTTGTTCCGAACTCATCGCTCACATACAACACAAGAAGCATCAAGGAACTTGCAGTTGCTTTGAGGAGCCCTCCATCTAACCCACAAACTAACAACTTCGAAGAAATGCTAGAAGTGTCTTCCTAGTGGTTTGGTAAGACCTTAAGGGTAAAAAGGAAAGTCARAAAGGACTACATGAACTTGAACACAAAGCTAGTAAAGGGTCCACCTAACCATCTCACTTTGCAAAATAAGCATACGTCATCTGCCCTCACTCGCTCAGGGTATCATGCCAAAGTAAAATGGACATTATCAAAAGAGTGATCAGTAGGGGAGGGTATGTAGATATCTCCATCGGGGATATAGACGCTCGTTGGTAGCAAAGAAAGGTCTTTGATGTCGCGGTGACTCTACTGGGGCTATGGGCTATGTCGGGCTTCATGCTAGTGAATGCTTTGCTAGACTTTTGTAAAAAGGGGATGTAAGTTAGGGTTACAGGAAATGAAGGAGGAATAAAGGTCGAAACACCACGGGTAGACCCAGAAGCATCAACCGAAGGATTTCAAATTGCCACAGGTAAAAGAGGCTTTGATTTAAAACCAGGAAAGTTTCTCCACCAGCTTTTGTACCAGCCGAGCATGAAGGAAGAATAGAGATTCTGCATTCGCCTAGTGGATCGCCATTTGTTGAGAACTCAACACAACCTAAAAAGTCTACGTAAAATTCCACTTTTTGGGTACCACTTGATCTTTTGGCATTGTCGGATATGAAAAATGTGTCATTTTCTTATCTTTTTGTTTCTCATTAAGTCTTTAAAATATTTCTTGGACATGTGAAAATCATTAACTTAAAAAATGAATATCTAAATTAGAGAAATGAAAGTCAAAGTTTTCCTGGACGCGCTTAAGGATTTTGTCACCGGGTAGGATTAAGCGTGAAAGAAAATGCTAGAGAGAATCAAATTTGTCGAGCCTCGATCTTCTTTGGCATTGGAAAACACAAAATTTATTTTGCAACAAGCACCACCAAGAATATCGTTGATGACTGATCAATTCGGCATCGGTGAAAGGCTAAAATAATAAGCATTGAACGAAAAATGAAATAATAATCACTGACCTTCGAGACATTTTCGACATCGGAAGTTTCAAAAGACGATAAATCGTGAATAAAATGCATGCTATATTTATTCCCAAGGCCATCGGACACTCTCCCGGCACAAAAATTCACAGTGTCAAGCCCAATTTAGTGCGTTCAACTTAAACAAAGCCCCAAGTCCAACCGTTACCCATAATTTAAGTTACTGACCATTAGTGCCTGGTATCCCAAGTCAGCGATGCTGCGTTGATACCATACGATGAAGACAATTGGCGTCGAAAGTTTTCTCGGGAGGATACCGACGAAAACATGGATAAGGATACCGTCAATTCCCAATATACCCACTAAGAAGATGATGTGTTGGGACGTTTTGGCTCTGAGATACGCTAGATATGATGCATTTAAAGGTTAAATAATTCCATAATCTCGCACTAATTGCTAATTTGTGTACGAATCAAAGGACCATTGGAACCTACCAATACAATGCATTCCCCTCCCCGCACCTCCGTTGTCAACCCGCGTAGAATTTATTTGCATAGTTTCGGCGGTAGATTGTTTTGAATTTCACCCATTACTCATATTAATTGGTTGATACGACTGGTAGGATCTCTCTCGTTATATGCTCTAATTCATTGAAAATAGGGTTATTCCGTGCATGAAGGAATCCAGATCATCCAGAGGAGCGAGACAAGCAGTCTGGGGATAACTTCCAAGGTCCAGTGAGTATAAAACAACAGTTTAGCAAGTGTTTGAAATATGTACCATTCTATAGATGTTTTATTCTTCATTTCATACGCTTTATCCAATGTCACCCTGCACACCTTCTTGAATATTTTTTTCGGTTGCAGGAACGATGCCTCCAATGAAACCCACCACCAGGAAATCTCCAAGAAAACCAAAGCTACAGGAACCAGAGGTGGAAGAAGGATTTTCCGCAGCAGTGGTGAGATAATTGGAATTCACTCCAAAACTGGTGCTCGTCATCAAAACCTCCACCAAGAAAGCTTTCAATCAACCCCCGGGCTTTGGAGACATAGAGGCGAACATTGGGACCAAGACACTATTCCTAGGTTGTGAATAACTTTTCAATAATATTAAGTGGGAAGAAATCCACGAATATACTCCACACAACAATCCTGATACGAGAAGACTCGACGATGAAGTCCTTATGAATGTCCGAAAGGCGTATCTACACATGTTGGAAAGAAGGACTCTGGTATTTCCCTGCATTGAACATATGAAATGGCTTATTGATCACACTGACACACAAAAGTTTTTGATTAACGATGACAATGAAGGGTGTGTCATGTTTTTCCTTCCATTAGAAGTGCAGAATTATTACAAGGTTAGAGAGCCAGAAGAGGGGTTGAATACTGATTTTGTTATGAGCTTCTATGAGAAACAAGATACCATTAAGGTGATGGATTCTTGATGGAGAGAGGATAAAAATTTCACCAATCAGACCTTCGGCTAGTACCTGACGACCAACCTTAGAGAACCTTACATCTATCTAATGTCTCTCCTCTGTAGATTACATGTGGAAAAATATTGCTCCAGGTTTTCAGAAGCTTGTATGCCTCTAGCATATACTGTAGCCATTTATAGAACATGTTTTAACTTGGTTGCAATCATCTCCAAAAAACTGAGCACCTACATCTGGCAAGCTCAGACACCGAAAGGAGAAACCTCATCCTTTTACATGGAATCTTATCTTTTGGACGTCGTCTGCGCTAGAAATTATTTTGCTAGAATGAACTTAAGTTGGCATACCTCAGATCTCTCAGTCCATATTTATTTCAGCATCTTTTGGGAGAACAGGTACCAAAAATCCTACCCTCTCATATGTGACCAATGTATCACACATATTCATTTGTTGTTGTTCAATAAATAATTCCCAAGGCTGTCGGATGCAACCAAAAATATTATATCGAAGGTTGGCCATTGGTATCTGAATGAGTGCGACACCTACATCATGGTTTTCGGTGAAACTGGAGCACCTTATCTGCTACATGTATATGTCCCTTATCGAATAATAGTAGGGGAAATATGTTATCAAAGCATCCTACAAGGTTACAATGCTACTTTGGTAAAGGATAAGAAGTGGGCCTTCATACCCTATGGGTTCCATATTGGTTTCTACATGGTAAAGGACACCGTGCAGGCCAAGCAGAAGGGTTAAGCCGATTGGAGTTCTAATTCTATATTGGCCGCTTTTGCAAGCACGACCCCAAGGGCCTGGTCCTGAAGCATGCACAACAGGTATCATCTTGCCAGCCATATGCCCACGAGAGGATTGAGGATTAAATCTTCACCAAAAATTCTCAAGACTGGGAAGAGATGATGGCAAGAATGGATGACCCCAAGGCAACCATATTCAAGGCTATGAGTTGGGATGAACAAGAAACAATCATGGAACAAACAGTTCAGGAGACCATCAAGAAAAGAGAAGAAATAATATCAGTCAGAGCAATGGGATCTCCCTAGGGAACCATTAAAACGATAGGGATTTC
>JASDQU010194696.1:2265-19786 GCA_032191745.1 Picea mariana | reverse complement strand
TATGTGTTTAAGAAGTATATTCATTGGAAGCACTAACTTCATTTGTTCTCTAGCTGCAGTTGGAAGGAGGCTCCAACCCCCTATATTTTCAGTCTACAACCTGAGGGAAGCTCCAACTCCCCAATTCTATGGCTCCAACCAAAAGAGGATACAACCCCTTATGTTCTCCGGATACAGTCAGAATGTGGATACAACCACCTATCCTTTCCACGTCTAAACACCCTGAAATATAAATGCCAACTTTAGACAACCTATCACTGTCATAAATGTGACTGAAAAAACCTGTCACAACCTCTACCAATCTTCTTCAAATATTTCCTGCAGATCTACGACCCGTCTATTCTACTACATGCATATGTCTGTGCCTTTCCCTACAACAACTCGTGGATGTCCGCACCTCTACCTGTTTCAACTCACGAACTAGCACAAAGATCTACTAGTATCACTAGTATTGTATCTGTCACTCTGTTAGTGTCACTGTCTCAGTCTCAAACACTGTTTGATATTTCTATATATTCTCACAAATTGGATGATCTGATAGAAATGAATACTCATCCAATATCCAAGTAGACCTAACACAACCATGTACTAGGTACATACATATGTCTCACTTATCTTGTGTGATATAATAAACCATTACGTTAACCATACATCAAACCCTCACTGTTATGAAATCACAACTGGTACTGATAACAATATGTCTCAACCTACATAAACCCTCAACCATACTCCAAATAACACAAGATATATATTAACAAGATGCCCAATGAAGTGCACCCACAACAACCAACTAATACAATATAAATGTATCTATGTATATCTATCTTAAACATAATATACCATTCAACCAATAGTCCCTCAAGGACAAAAACTCAATCTCCCATGGCCATACCCCAAGCACTCACCAATGACCTACTTAACACAAACATATAACATACCTTTTGTTACTGTAGATAGATTTGTTGTACCTTCTTACAGTTAAAATTTCTTGTAGCTTCTTCTCATCTCAACAACTTGTCATTGAATATAGATCTAAACTTCCTTTTCATCTTTGGCAACATATACGTTCTTTGTCTTCATTAATATCACAGGTATCCATGCTTTGTCCCACTATGGCTCACGGATGTATGTGTTATTCCATTACTGCAACCTGCGGATGTCTTCATCAAAACCCTAGTTTAGTATCCACAATATCGACCCTTCGAACCTGCTACTTCTCTCGTCGCTGCTTCAGACTCACTGCTTTAGATTTGTCAATGATACATGCCCATAACATTCCATAAAAGAGATATTCAATGTGCTCAATTAGGTTCTAATGGGAGACCCTTGCTCTCTTATTTATATTCTCCAAGTAGCTTCCTTTAAGAGTTATCTTCTAACTGTTTTACCCAACTTCCCTCTTTTAGGGATAACCCACTTTCAACTACTTTACCCACTTGCAACCACTTTACCATAAATAGTAAACTCATCACTTCTTGGTACAACTAATTTATTTTTAATTATTTTCTTATTGAAACAACATTACTCATGATTAACTCCTAGTTATAATCACTTTGACTAATAAACTTCTTTGACCCTCTAGGGGATTCTAATGAACTCGTGAGGGTTCTCCAACTTCATTAAGCCATATCTCCTCAATCGTGAGGAACTACGTGACGTACCACATATCACTAAAACAACACGACATGTAATATCCATCTACAATATTCTTTCCTATAAATTCATTGATCTTCATCACATTATTACTTAGATAAACATGGGTTCCTTATCCACACTTGTGGGGCTACCAAAATTTGTTACCGAACTTGCTTCAAGGGTTGACATCAATGACAACCAACCCAATTAATCAACAATATCCCCATTTGGTATTGATGGAAACACTCTGATGCACGCTCTAATGCAACACTGAATTCATGGCTCTCATGCTCCCCTTCTGACCATCGATCCCTTGGAATCATTCCTATGTTCTTTCTCTCCATGCATCTAATTAATCTCTCCCCCTTTGACATCAATGGAAAAGGGTAACTTCCCTTCGAGGCGGCTCCCCCTGGCTGAACTCTCCTTAGGGATGTTACCCCTAACTACACTTTCCTCTTTGGGGTTGTCCCCCCCTAACTGAATTGTCCTATGTCCTCTTCATGGTGCTTCCTCGTATACATATATGACATATAAGAAAATAATTCAAAATTCATTGTGGGGAAGAAACTACTCTGAGTTTCTAGCGAAGATACTCAAAGGATTCCCTTGGAAGCGGTTTTGTAAAGATAGTTGCAATCTGTTATTTGGCCCCAACATACTCAACTTTAATGTTCTTCTCCACAACCTATTCCCATAGAAAATGAAACTTGATTAGAATATGCTTCATCTTGGAGTGCATCACTAGATTCTTTGAGATACTGATGGTGCTTGTGTTATCATAAAATATCGAAATGGGCTCATCATACTCAACTTGTATATGTTTCAATGTTTGTTTCATCCATAGGACCTATGTAAACCATGTTGTTGCTGCAAAATAATCTTCTTCAGTTGTAGACAATGATAGTGATGAATATTTCTTTCTTAGCCAAGATACCAAAGACTCACCCAAGTAGAAAGTTTCTCCACTTGTACTTCTTCGATCATCAATGCAACCTTCCCAATCCTTCCTTTTTGGATACCATAATCCAAACTCTTATGTACCATTGAGATATCACGATATCCTCTTTACTGCCAAAACATGTGATTCCTTTGGTGCTTCTTGAAATCATGCCACCTGTCCAACTCCCTACATCACATCTGGTATGAAAGTTGTCACATAAAGTAGGATGCAAATCATGGACCTATACTGCCTCTGATCTATATCCTTTGAATCATGATTTTTACTTAACTTGCAACTGATTTTCATACGAGTACAAACTAGTTTGCAATCTTCCATTCCAAACCTCTTTAACATTTCTATGATATACTTGGTATGAGAGATAAAAATTCCTTGGTTTCTTTGACATATATGAAGTCCAAAAAAGAAGGATAATTCTCCAAGTAATTACATTTCGAACTCATTCTGCATATCCATTGCAAAGTTCTGCCTCATGCTGTCATCATCACTACCAAAGATAATGTCATCAACATAAATTCAATTAAAAAAATACTATCTTGATTTACCTTGATGTAGAGGCTTTTTTCTGCATTCCATTTTCTGAACCCTTGTTGTTGTAAGTATCTGTCCAGTCTATAATACCATGCTCTCGGGGCCTGTTTAATACCATAAAAGGCCTTTTTTAGCTTGCAAACATAATTTTCATTCTCTGACAACTGAAATCCTTCTAGTTGTTGAATGTAGACTTCTTCCTATAGATCACTGTTTAGGAAGGATAATTTCACGTCTATATGATACACTTTAATATTCTTGGAGCATGCATAAGAGAGGATCAATATGATTTGTTTCATTCTAGAAACTGGGGTAAATGTCTCTTCAAAGTCTATACCTTCAACATGAGCGTATCCTTTACATACTAATATTGCTTTGTTCCTAGTAACTTTTCCATATTCGTTCAATTTGTTATGAATACCTACTTTCTTTTGATCATATTCATGTTCCTTTTCCTTGGAACCCATTCCCAAGTGTCATTCTTATCTATATGATCTAACTCTTCATCCATGACTTTAATCAAGAATGCATTCTTGTTGGCTTCTTCAAAACTACTTGGCTCAATTGTAGATAGTAGTGCTAGGTGCAGTTGTTCTAGTGAATAAATTATTCTTCTAGTTTCAACTCCTGCATCTTTATTCCCAATAATCTGACCCGATGGATGATTCTTATGTATTCTTATTCTAGTTTTCTTTGGAAGTACTTGAATATATTTCTCTTCTTTCTCTCTTATGACTGCTCTTCTTCATCTTCCTCTTTTTCTACTTCTTCTTCCTTTACTTCTTTTTCGTGAACCTGTTCCATTGAATCCTTTCTTTCTTATTTTACCATTCATTCACATGTCTCATTAAATGTCACATTGATTCTTTCCACATTTTTTTTAGCCTTATATTGAATCATTTGTATGATTTTTTTGTGCTTGAGTATCCAACAAGTATACCTTTTTCAACACGAGCTTCAAGCTCTCTGATTTTTCCATATTCTTTTTTAACGTAGCATTTTCTTCCAAAAATTTTGAAATGATTCACATTCATTGGTATTCCTCTCCATAGATCGTAAGGATTTTTATCACTGTTGTTTATGAAAATTCCTCTATTTTGAATGTGAAATGTTGTATGCACTTCCTATACCCAAAAGACTTCTGTCAACTTGGAGTCCATTATGTTGGCATGTTTTATAGGAAAGCATGTTCTTGTCATTGATGGCAAGAACAACAACATCGATGGAAAAAAAGAAAATCATAATCTTAGGAGGAGAAGCGAACAATATGCAGAGACGAGAAATCTTAGAAAAGATAACAGTTTCTAGAAGTGCATATGAGGTCCAAGAGATGGACTCGCAGGAGGAGAAAAGGTCGAGACCCATGAACACTTAGAAAACCTTCTAAGTTGGAGATATCAGAATGTTAGGAGGAGGAGAGAAAGTGGTCATTGGATAGAAAACTGTGAATAATCTGGAACGTTAGATCAGATTCCAGACATGAGGAACAAATGCACAAGAGAGGAACAGATCCCATCCGTTGGATCTGAGCACAAAGGACCAACAACCATTAGATCCAGTGGATTTGCAAGGAGGATAAGCTCCTGAGGAGTACGCGAAAACCATCGAATTGAATCAGTGGAAGGACAAGATAAGCAAGGGCTGAGATCTGAGATCTCGATCACCCGAATTCCTGTCAGCCGGTGGATCATTTTAAAGTTGAAGGATAGGATAAGCAGGGAAAAATGGTTGAGAATTTGATTACCTAAATTCCCGTCAGCCGTCGGATTACTTTCAAGTGGAAGGATAGGATAAGATAGAAGATATGCATCATAGACAAATCGATCCATAGATATAGGTTCATGATTGACGAACATCATTTAGTTCGGGTATAAATATGCGAGGAGGTTAAGATCCGAAAAAATATCACTTCAGATTTTCCAGTTTGAGATTTGAAATCCCCGTAGCCCATAGAGCCAAAGAGTCAAATTAAATCTCGATCATTCGATCATATGAAATAGATCTCAGTCGTCAAATAATTTGAAGTAAATATCAAGCATCAGATCATCCAATGTGGATCTAGGTCGTATGATCCAGAGTGTCAGTTTGATATTTGAAATACCCAAAGCCCAGAGACTCGTAGAGCCAAAATAAATCCTCGACCGTCGAATCATCTGAAGTGAATTTCAGTTGTTAGATCATTCTAAAGTGGAAGGATAGGATAAGTTAGGAAAAGGTCACTCTAATATCAGTGGTTGAGAATTGGGGACTCAGATCTACGGTCGACAGGGCATATTGGACCCCCCCGATCTTTCTACCTTTAATCGAGGGAGGGGGGTCCGAGTTGGTGGTATTTTTCATGTGGGACCCTCATATGTGTCACCTTCCTATCAACTGGGACCCAACTCTCTCATTACCACTTACTTCTTGACCCCCCCTCTGAGTAAACCACCAAACCACTCATCCTTACCACCTCCATGCTCCGACGTCACACTCCACTACCCACTACACGTCACACTCCACTACCCGCTACATGTCACACTCCACTACCACGTTCTACCTGCACACTCCACTAGACTTCCTACACTTCTCGCCCACATCAACAAACCACCTCAACAAGGACATGTGGTAGACCACGTCAACAAGGACACGAGTCGTCCGATTTGAAATATCACTTTGGGTGTATTGTCAACCGTTGATCATATTACAGTGGAAGGATAGTGTAAGCTTGAAAAATTGAAATCCTGAAGTTCTGAAGGGTGAAGTTTCGACAACCGTCCATCTCAATGTTTGATTAAGTCCTAGCCATCAAATTAAACAATGAAAGGATGAGTGTAAGGATCAAATTTGACCATTGATTTATTTCCGTGAAATAAATCGTATAGTCTAATTCTTCCACTCAAGAGCACCATCAAGATCGTAAGATCGACGGTCCCGTTTCATTGAGAGGATTGAAGATTCCTGAACTTTAAAAATTTGAAGGCGGGTCGCAATCAAAACCATGGTTTTGGAGAAAGGACATGTGGAGGATCGAGGTAAATTGCGGGGAGAAAAGCAGTTTGTTCTACACTACCTTTGGATGCGCCCAAAATCACGTGGTCACATGAGTTCATCACCCAAGGTCATATCGAGGGAGGAGCTAACACGTCACTAAGCTCCACTTCGGATTTCGGGAGATCGGGAAGCACCTTTTGAATAGGCGTTTGGTCACCGCCAATGGTCACATGAAGGAAGGTGCTTAGAAGCCAAAGAATACAAAATGACTCTCTGTAACTGATGGAACAGAGTGATTGTATCTTCCAGAGAATTTGAAGAGCTTCAGGGTGATCGCCAGAGGAGCTGAAGGGTCTCGAGGTAACTGCCAGTGGAATGAAGAGTCATCATAGAGATAATTGAAAGATGGAAGAGAGTTGAAGATTGTAACTACCATAGAAGACAAATAATCTTAGGATAACATCCACTGATGAAGAATAGACTCAACATGATCGCTAGAGAGAACAAAGAGTTAGGTGTATGATCTGGCAGAGTACTTGGTATGATAAATATATGCAGAACAGAGAAAATATGGTTTCTTCTATTGAGAGTTATTAATGTGTGTAGAAGCATGCTGTGTATAGGAGATGAAACGCACAGAAGAGGCATATCATATAGAATGGACATGGAGAACAAAGTATAAAATGTTGAAAAACAAAAAATGCAAGTGAGGGAGAAGGAGGACACTGATGCAGGCAGAGTAGATCAGTGTAGCAGAACAGTGATGAGACTAATAAGCCATTGATAAACACTTTATCACTGTAATAAATTTCATTAAGCAAAGTTTTTATAATCATGGTGGTAGGGAGGTGCTAGGGAGGATTGTTGTCCTCAGAGTTTCAAGTGGGTTCTTGAACATAAGGAGTTGTAGCTTCCATCTAGTTGCAGCCAGAAAAAAATAGGGTGGTAGGGTGGTGCAAGGGAGAACTATTGTTCTTTGTTATATAGGTTGGTGCTTGTGTGACTCGAAGTTGATGCTTCCATCCAGTTGGTGCTGGAACACTCATGTATTTGGTGCTTCATTCTAGTGGGTGCTAGAGAAGCCAAAGAGTTGGTTCTCTCAGCAAGTTGCAGCTTATAAAACAGAGGTGGTAGCCTCAAAAGGAGTTGGAGCTCATAAGAATGATAATGTACAGAAAATAAAGACTACATATCATATCAAGAAGAAGAGGTTTTCTCCCTTTATGGGTTTCCTTAGGAATATTTGTCTCTGTGTATTTCATGTGTGTGATTGATGTTGAATACTCTATTGCTTACTTCCTTGAATTATTGTGATCATCGTTGAGTGTTTGGTAATGAGTTTAAAATGGGCGTAATTGGTTAAGCATAGTGACAACTGATTCACCCCCCCTCTTAGTTGTCCAACACATTAACATAGTTCGATCCATTCCATGTATTGTCTTCTTCTTCCTTTCTACGACTCCATTTTTTTTGGTGTCCTAGCAATGGAGAATTTCCTCTTTATCCCATGCTCGCTAAAGAAGTCATAAATTAATTCGAAGTTAACTCTCATCCATTGTTCGATCTCTAACATTTGATTTTTGAATATATTTCCTTTTCAACCATCTCCTTGTACACATTGAAGTTCTCAAATGCCTCTGAATTCTTCCTAAGAAAACAAACTGCAGTCATTCTTGTATAGTCATCAACCAATAGCATAAAGTACTTCTCACCTTTCAACCCCTCTTTTCTAGTTGGTCCAACTAGATCAATATGCACAATTCCAATGGTTTTGTTGTGGAGTGTTCCTTTTATTTGAACTTGGTCTTGGTTTGCTTTGCTTTTTGACAATGCTTGCACAATGTGTTTGTCGGATTCATAATATGGGGCATTTCTCTGACTTCTTCCTTTTTGCTGACCTTGAAAATATTATCAAAGTTTGTGTGACCCATTATTTTGTGCCATAGCCAAACTTTATCTTCATTTCCTAAACAACCCTTTTATTTTCCAATTTCATTTAGTACATATGTGTTGCTTGGAGTTCTTATAGTTGTATCCATCACTCTGCATTAATATTCTTTTCTGATCTCACATTTCTTTGAATCAAACACAATTTTGTGACCTTGGTCACACACTTGAATTACACTCAGAAGATTGTGTTTCATATCTTCTACCAGTAGCACATTTTCTTCCTTGGCATCCTTACTTCGAATATTTATTGTGCCTCTTCCAATTATTCTAGATGAGTTATCGTTTCCAAAAGAGAATGATCCATATCTTTCCTTTTTCAATGTTAGAAACCTATCCTTATCATCTATCATGTGCTTTGAACAACCACTGTCAACATATCAACCATGTTTCTTGTGTTGAGCTTGTAGAGAAAGTGTGTATTCTTGATTGTTGTACTGATTCTTCTTCCTTATCCATATTCTTTGAGCTTCCTTTTTGTAACTATTGTTGTTTTGTTGTGATTCTTTTGGAGGAACTGTCATTCTACAATATTTGGCCTTGTGTCCAAAATTTTTGCACTCGTAGCATTCCACTTCAGTACTCAAGGATTCAAACATGTTGTAGATTTTTCTTTGTGTTTCACTAGACCTTCTTGAATAACCATTTTGTGCATAAATTTCATGGTTTTTTCTGTTCCTATTATTTTCTTTGCAATTTATAGCCTTATGTCCAAAATTGTTACATGAATAACATAGTCCAAGAAAGATAGTTTGATACCTGGGAGTTGAATATATTCTAAAGGGAGATACTCTTTTGAATCCATCTTCTTCTTACGGCCTTCTTGTTTCTGACTACTATTGATTCTGAAATATGAATCGTTTAGGTGGTGGAGTATCTCTATGATCTTCCTTATGAAATTTTTTGTCTTCTTCCTTCTCAGAATATCCTATGACTATCTCTGCATATCTTCTTGGTTTTTTTTCTTGATATGTTGTTTTGGAGCTTGAGCCCTTTTCTATCTGGTTATATCCTATTTTGGACTTGTCATGATGTGGCCTTTGACTGTTAATAATCTTGTCCAAATATTTAGAGTTTTTTTGCATGTGTTTCTTCTGAAGGTCTTTTCTTAATGTGACAATCTCTGCTTCCAAATTTCCAATGATCTTATCTCTTTATTATAACTATTCTCTGAGTGATTCTTCAATTATCTTGTCTTATTCTACTTGCATTTTTAATTTAGTGATCATCTACTCTAGTTCTTCAGAGTTGGAATTATGAACTCCTTCTTTTATTTTTAGTTCTACCTGAAGTGACTTGTTTATCTTATTTTCCCTTTTTATAACTTCTATGGAACTCAACAATTCTTCTCCGTAGTCAACTTCCGCCTCTTCATATTATTCTTCGGAGCCTTCTTCATTAGAGTATTATATTTCCATGAATAATACTCTTTCTGTTTCACTATCATTCATCTTCGTCTGATGAGGAACTGTCTTCTTTGGTGCAAAGTATTTTCTTGAATAAATCTTTTTGTTTATTCTGCCTTTTTGTATTTGTTTCTTTTTAGGGTTATATTCTTCATTTATTTTATTTTTCTTATGGGAACATTTATTAGAAAAATGACCAATACCATTACCATTAAAACAAATCAATGGGAGCTTACCTTTATATTTGTCGGTTCCCTTTTTCATCCTTCTGACGAAGTTGACTACTTCTTCATCGTCTTCTGAGACATCACTGTTGCTACTATCTAACTTTTCCTTTTGCTTGTTCTTTTTCTTTGTATTCTTATATTCCTTGAATTCTAATTCCTTTGTAACTAGATTTTCTTTCTCTGTCCTCATCTCATAAGATGTGAGTGTCTCGTGCAACTCATCCATAGTCATTGTAGATAGGTCCACTCTCTCTTCTAGTGATGAAATCTTTGAATCAAATATCATTGGTAGGGATCTCAATACCTTTTTGACAACAATTGTTTCCTTTATCTCATCTCCCAGACATTTGACATTGTTTACTACTTTATCAGCTTGTAGGAAGTAGGTTTCTATGTCTTCATGTTCATTCACATTCAATTGTTTGAAATTTACTCTAAAATTTTGAAGTCTATCTTCCTTGACTTTCTCATCTCGTTTGTATATATTATTTAGTTTGTCCCATATTTATTTCACAGAATCACATTGCATAACCTTGGTATATATTGATTTAGTCGGACCATTCAGGAGTGCACTTGTGGCTCTTGAATTATTTTCTTCAAGTTTATTTACATCTTTATTTGTTGGAGGAGTGGTTGGTTCTTTGTATCCATCTACTATTGATCGCCAGACATGAAATCCTAGTGCCTGTATGTGTGCATTATTCTTCTCTAGAAGGCATAATATTCCCCATCAAACTATGGTATCCCAATATTAGAGTAATCCATGATCTCCTTCCAGTGGTTAAACTACCTTTTGAAGGACCTACTCTAATACCAATTGTTGGCTTACTGAGAAGGGGGGTGAATTAGTAATAGTTCTTTTTAATCCTTTTTAACCAAAGTATATATATATATATATATATATAATCTTTACTAACTTTATGATCAATTTACCAATATCATTCAATAAGTGCAAAGTAAATAAACCATGAGCAATGAGAAATCATACACATACAATTTACACCATTATTTTTACGTGGAAACCCAATGCGGGAGAAAACCATGGAATGATTTTTCTTATATGTATTTAAGAAGTACATTCATTGGAAGCACCAACTTCTTTTTTGCTCCGACTGCAACTGGAAGGAGGCTCCAACCCCCTATATTTTCAAGCTACAACTTGAGGGAAGCTCCAAATCCTCAATTCTGTAACTCCAACCAGAAGGAGGCTACAACCCCCTATGTTCTTCGAATACAACTGGAAGGTGGCTACAACCAGCTATCTTTTTCTCATCCAACCACCTTGAAATATAAATTCCAACTGTAGACAACCTATCACTGTCACTGTATCAATTTTTCCATTGTCAAAACTGTCATTGAAAAACCTGTAACAACATGTACCAATATTCTTAAAAAGTTTCCTGCAGATCCACGACCTATCTATTCTACAACATGCGAATGCATGTGCCTTTCCCTACAATGACTCGTGGATGTCCATGCCTATGTTTTTTGCAAATCGTAGACTAGCACAAAGCTCTTCTAGTATCATTAGTATTTTATCTATCACTCTATCGGTGTCACTGTCTCAGTCTCGGTCACTATCTGATATCTATGTATCTACTCACAAACTGGATGATATTATAGAAAGGAATACTCATCCAATATCCAAGTATATCTAACACAACCATGTACTAGGTTCATACATATGTCTCATTGATCTTGTGTGATATAAGAAACCCTTACATTAACCATACATCAAACCCTCACAGTTATGCATTCATAATAGGTATTGATAACAATATGTCTCAACCTTAAACCCTCAACCATACTCCAAGTAACACAAGATATATCTTAACAATATGCCCAATCAAGTTTACCCAAAACAACCAACTAATACACTATCAATGTATCTCTGTAGATATATCTTATACATAATATACCATTCAACCAATAGTCCCTCAAGGCCAAAAACTCAATCTCCCATGGCCATACCCCAAGCATTCACCAAAGACCTACTTAAGAAAAGCATATAACATACCTTTTGTTACTGTAGATAGATTTGTTGTACCTTATTACAATTATAATTTCTTGTAGCCTCTTCTTAGCTCAACAACTTGTCACTGAAGATAGATCCGAACTTCCTTTTCAGGTTTGGAAATAGATCTGTGCCATGTCTTGAATAAACCCACATGTATCTTCTCTTTGTCCCACTGTGGCCCACAGATGTTTGTGTTCTTCTAGTACTGCAACCTGCAGATGTCTTTAGTAAAACCCTAGTTCATTACCCACAGTCTTGACCCTTCAAACTTGCAACTTCTCTCATCATTGCTTCAAATTCACTGCTTTAGATTTGTCAATGATATCTACCCATAGCATTTCATAAAAAATATATTCAATGTGCTCAATTAGGTGATAATGGGAGACCCTTGCTCTCTTATTTATATTCTCCAAGTAGCTTCCTTTAGGGGTTATCTTCTAATTGTTTAACCCAACTTCCCTCTTTTAGGGCTAACCCACTTTCAACTACTTTACCCACGTGCAACCACTTTACCATAAATAGTAAACTCACCACTTCTTGTTGCAACTAATTTATTTTTAATTATTTTCTTATTGCAACAAATTTACTCATGATTAAATCCTAGTTAAAACCACTTTGACTAGTAAACTTATTCTAGGAGATTCTAGAATAATTGACTTCTTTGACCTTCTAGGGTCTTTTAGAGAACTCATGAGGGTTCTCTAAATTCACTAAGGAATATCTCTCTAACTGTGAGGAACTACATGATGTACCACATATAACTGGAAATGGCACGACATGTATTATCCATATACGATAGTCTTTCCTAAAAATTCATTGATCTTCATTACATTATTCCTTAGATAAACATGGGTTCCTTGTACACACTTATGGGGCTACCAGAATTTTCTATTGGACTTGCTTCAAGGGTTGACATCAATGAAAACCAAATCAATTAATCAATAGTTCTAGGTCCTTTGATAAAATAGAGGGAAGTTTCTAATGTTGATATTAAGGAAAATAATGACTCTCATTTAGAAACAAATCATAAAATAGGTCTCCCATTGTTAGATTAGAGAAGAAATCCATGATATTTATTTCCATACTAAAATATAGCTTTGTTGGTTGTGGAGCCTGATTATCTTCTTGATTCAGAGGCTTGTTTCAACCATGCTTGGACCCCATTCCCTAATGAGGAGTGTGGGGAGGATTTCCCCCCCACAACTGTCGCCAGGAGGGTCTAGGGGGGGCAGTGACATTTTTTGTAGCCCCCCCTTGGCAGGGGATTTGGGGGTAGTGCCCTAAAGTGAAATTTTGGAAAAAATTGCCTTGTAAAATATTGTAATTTCATAGTCAATATGGATCGTTCATTATAAGGTCGCAAATCTGATGGTAGAAGTTATTTTAGGGTTTTTTTCCCTATAATGAAACCCTCTTTTATGAGGGAATTCTATTGTGGCTATGTATTATCGAAAATATTGTATTTTGAGAGAGGAGACGGTGATAGAAAGACGAGGAAGTTACAACAAGTGTGTGGTAAATTTTATCCCTTCATTTTGTTGGATAATAAAAAGGAAGGATTTGACAATTTCTCTAGTGGACGTAGCCCACACTGGGTGAACCACATATATCCGTGTCTCTATTGTATCGTGTATATTATGTGTTTTATTTTCGCATTTGTTTTATTTTATTGATTCTTGATCCTATTTTTCTAACAACTGGTATCATAGCGAAAGGTAACTCTTGGGAAAAGAGAGATACTGGTTCGAGTGGGAGAAATGGTGGAATATGGAAAGTTTAGGGTCGAGAAATTTAACGACAAAAAATACTAGTTATGGAAGATGCATATGAAATATTATTTATATCAAAAGGATATATTCCTACCATTGGGTGGAATAAAAAATAAGTCGAAGACCATGAAGGATGAAGAATGGGAGCTTCTTGACAGAAAGGCACTAGGAATGATATGGCTGAGCCTGGCAGCATCTGTGGCTTTCAATATTTCAAAAG
Source organism: Picea mariana (assembly GCA_032191745.1). Classification (NCBI taxonomy): domain Eukaryota; kingdom Viridiplantae; phylum Streptophyta; class Pinopsida; order Pinales; family Pinaceae; genus Picea; species Picea mariana. The sequence continues at coordinate 6,100 of JASDQU010194696.1, read as the reverse complement.
AAAAGACAATGAAGGATCTGATGGATGCATTGGATAAACTGAATGGAAAACCCTCGATGTCCAATAAAGTATTTCTAATGAAGAGATTATTTAATGGGAATATGTTAGAAGGTGGGTCTGTTGCAGATCATTTAAACGAATTTAATACGGTTACTCATCAACTATGTTATGTAAAATTGGAATTTGATGATGAGGTCAGGGCTCTTATAATCTTCTGCTCATTGCTAGAAATATGGAATGGCTTGTTCATGGTTGTAATTAACTCTGTCTCTGGTTCAAACACCCTAAAAAATTTGATGAGCATGTTGTTGGTGTTATTCTTAGCGAGGAAATGTAATGGAAAAGAACATGTGCGACATCAAGTAATGTGTTGATAGTGGAGAACAGGGGAAGAAAAAAGGATAGAGGGAAGGGATTAGGGAACCATGGGAATTCTAGGAAGGGAAGATCCAAATCCAGAGTGGGAAAGATAGAGTGATGGAATTGTGGGAAGAAAGGACATCTGAAGAAAGACTGCAGAGCTCCAAAGAAACAAAGAGATGGACAATAAGAGAAAAATCAGGAAGCAAATGTAACATGTGATGTTTTACAAGATGCTTTGATTCTTTCAGTAGATAACATTTATGATTCTTGGGTAGTAGATTCAAGGGATTCATTTCATGCCACACCCCATAGGAAATATTTTCTAGATTATGTTCAAGGTGATTTTGGACAGGTTCATTTGGGTGATGATGCACCATCAAAATTGTTGGAATGGGAAAGGTAAAAATAAAGAAAAAGAATGGAAACCAATGGTTGTTTAAAGAAGTAAGACAAGTTCCATATCTAAGAAAAAATATAATTTCAATGGGGAAGTTGGAAAGTGAAGGTTGTATATATTTATATTTATAGATAAGGCGTCGAAGGTCACCAAAGGATCACAGGTGATAGAAAAAGGAGAGAAGGTAAGTGCATTCTATTTATGTACTAATAATACTGACTCTTCTATATATTTAGCTTCTACAGGAGTGAATACAACACTATGGCATCATAGGCTTGGACACATGAGTGAGAAGGGGATGCAAATACTTCACAAAATAAAATTGTTTCTAGATCTTAAGAAAATTAATTTGGATTTTTGTGAGCACTGTGTTTATGGAAAACATTAGAGTCAGATTTATCAGAGTTGGAAAAGAAAAGAAGAGTGAAAGGTTAGATCTTGTGCATACATATGTATGGGAACCATGATCCATATTTTATGAGTACAATGATATAAATATAAATTATTAACAGGTGCTTAACACAAAATAATAGAGATACAATAAAACTAGTTTTCTATTCAATAACGAAATAAGCTGAAACTGTAAAATGCAACGGAAACAAGCTTGCTGGAATGGTGCCATCTTATCTCTGAGAAGAGATGTGATGGCTGCGCGCATTCACCAGAAGAAGATTACAATGAGGCTCTGAAGGAATTTTTACAATAAACAAGAATTTCAAAAACCCTAGAAATCCAAAAACCTAACCCTAGGAGATGAAGCGCCAAAAGTCATGTGGGCCCCGTTTGGGTAAGTTAGTACATCAACTTCCCAGGGTTGTAACTTTTTCATACGATCTCCGTTTTTGGCATGTGATAGCTCGTTGGAAAGGTATCATAGAGGAGATTCATTTTGGGGGATAAATCATGCCTTTGGATATCATTGAAGATATTGATCCAAAAAAACATGCATTTAGGCCATCAAAATGGCCACGGAAGTTAAAACTGCTAAAAATGTTAAATTACCAAAATTGTCAGAAAAATATTTTGAGCCAATTGGAAAAGGTGGGTGGCAACCGATATCCATCTAGATAAATCCTCCCTCCTTAGGAAGCAATGGTATCCATTGTGTTGAGGTCCCCCATTAGATGAAGAAATTTCTACTGAATTTGGCCCCAGGTGAGCCACTTGCCTTGGTGCAGGAGCTTCCCTACTTTGACGACTCGATAAAGTTGGATCCTTTGTTGTCGAGTGCCCTTGATCTGCGTGTCCACAATATGATCATTGGATTCATGTTGTATGTAGTCGGGGTTGATCTATGTTGGTGTCAGCTGTTCTGCTAGTTCTAAGGTGTCCAATAATGGTGGGGAATAAGGGCGAAGAAGATCCACATTGAACATTGGGTGCATGCCTAGGAAAGGAGGAATGTTGAGATCAAAAGAATTATCCCCCACGGCCTTGGTGATAATGTATGGCCCATAATGGAGTGGGTGAAGCTTCCGATGGGGTCCTGTAAGGCATTCTTTCTGCAAGTGCAACCAAACTTTGTCGCCCACCTGGAACTTATGTGGCACCCGATGTTGATCATGGCACTGTTTGTACTTGTCATTGGACTTCTGTAGGATATCCTGAACCTGTTGGTGGATGTGTTGGATCCGCCCAATGAACTAGGTGGCTTTTTCATCTTCAGTTGGAGCAGGAGATGAGTCGGTCGAGGTTACTACAAGGGGAAGTGCAACATCTATGGGACCTAATGGTTGGAATCCCAACCCCGCCTGAAAGGCGTTGTGGCCGGTTGAGCTATGCAGGGCTCGATTGTGGCTATGTTGGACATAGGGAAGGCTCTCATCCCATGTGCGAGGGTGCTTTGAATTATACATGCGAAGGATATGCACANTGTGGGATTCCAAAATGTACCTAGACTCGTTCAAAGAAGAGCTTGGCAGTGGCCTCTGCTGTGATGCTCTTCTTACAGGAAACCAGAATCACCATCTTAGAAAAGCGATCAACAACCACAAAAACACTGTCATTTCCCCACTTGGGGGACGGTAGGCCCGACATGTAATCCATTGAGATGGATTCCCAGGGCCTGTCAGGAGTAGGAAGAGGGGTGTAAATTCCATGTTTCTTAGTTGTCTGTTTGGCAATAACAAAGGCAGTGAAGGACCTGATATACTTGCTGACGTCTTGTCAAAGTTTCGGCTAGTAGAAATGTTTCTGTAGCATTGCCACTATGTTTTCAACGCTGAAGTGTCCTTCCACCCGAGTGTAGTGGGATTCCTAGATCAAATTCACTCCCTCACTTGCTGAAACATAGATATGGCCCATACGACACAACAACCCATATTGAAGATGGAAATTATCGACAACTGCATTTGCACCCAACATTTTATAGGTGGTTGCGAAGTTAGTGTCTATATCATAGAGTTGGGGCCATCCATATGTCTCATGGCCACAAGAGTCTAGCACCATGGTGAGTGCCAAGACAGGTGGTCTGCTGAGGCAATCAATGATGCAATTGGTGCTTCTTGTTTTATACTTGATGAACTGCAGTGGCTTATGATCAGTGTGGATGACTGCCTCCTTCCCAAGAATGTAATTACTCCACTGGTGGTAGGATTTCACAATGGAGTACATTTATTTGTTGTAATTAGGGTTCTTACGGACAGTATATGATAGTGTCTCACTATGATAGGCCACAGGGTGGCCATACTGAGTGATAACAATGCCCACAACATAGTTTGAAGCATATGTCTCGATCTCAAAGGGATGTTGCAGGTCTGGTAGTGAAAGTACTGAGGTTGAGCATAAGAATTTCTTCAAATCATCGAATGCTTGTTGTTGGGACCGGCCCCACACAAATTTTACCTTACCACCACCCCTGTTTATTTGGTTGAGGGCCCATGCAATATGGGAGAATCCCAGCACAAACCTGCGATAGAAATTGGCAAGGCCCAAGTGTTGGAGCATAACATTAACTTACATTAGTTTATGCCTAGATTAGACTCCTAAATCTTGGTTAATACATTCATTTACACTTTGTTTCACCTACTTTGGCCACATAGAGAATAAGGGTGCCTCATCCCTATATTTTAGGGA
>JASDQU010194694.1:0-11096 GCA_032191745.1 Picea mariana | reverse complement strand
TTGTGTTTTATTGTATGATTCCTTCATCACATACATAGGTTTATATTGAGTTTATGCTATTACTATCACTTTGGTTGGTTGTGTTCTAATGTACCCTTAAGGTGCCTCATCACATGTTTTGCAGCAACCAGGTGAACACGTCTGAGCTCTACCGGAAACTAACTCAAGGTGTTCATAGCAAAACATATATATGGCATGGTATTCGTCAGATACATCAATGATCCAATGATTTGTCTGTACAGTGTAGCATCAATCAATTATGATGAACTATCAACTAGGAGCTTCAACTTTGTTTCCATGGGTGTATTCATGGACTTGCACTCCAACATATCAAATCTCTTCAATATTTCAACTACATACTTCCCTTGGTTAAGGAAGATCCTCTCTGGGCTCTGTCGGACCTCAAGACCAAAGAAATAGTGCATTAGGCCAAGGTCTTTCATCTCAAATTCTACAGTGAGCTTCTTCTTACATTCAGTGATGAGATTTTCTTATCCAGTTAAGAATAAGTCATCCACATACAACAGCAATATAACAGGTTCATCATTCATAATCTTGGAAGTAAAGGTTAGAATCATATTTACTCTTGGTAAATCCCAAGCTCGTCAAAAAATTGTCAATCCTTCCATACCAAGCTATAGGAGCTTGCTTCAATCCGTACAGATCCTTCTTCAACTTGCATACATGAGTCTTATTGTCTTCAACTTCAAATCCTTGAGGTTGTTCTATATACACTTCTTCTTTAATGACACCATTCAAGAAGGCAGTTTTCACGTCCATCTGGTGTAACTTCCACTTCATCTTAGTTGCAAGGGCTATGATGGTTCTGATTGAAGTGTATCTGGCTACAAGAGAAAACATCTCTTCGTAATCAATGCCTTCCTTTTGAGAAAATCCACTAGCAACAAACCTTGTTTTATATTTCTCAATACTTCCATCAGCAGCATGTTTTATTTTGAAAAGGCATCTGGAAGATACCACATCCTTGCTTTTCGGTCTGGGAACTATTTCCCATACATCATTCTTTATGATGGATTGGTATTCTTATATCATGGCATCTGCCCATTCTTTCTTCGGAATGTCTTCTTCAAAGCAGGTAGGCTCCTTCTCTAAGAGATCACACATCAAATCCATATAACTAGAGAATGGCTTAGGTTTCTTCACTTGTCTCATGGTTCCTTCGGGGACACCATACTTCTCTCCATATTGAATAAGTTCACTTATGAGAGATCGTCATCTAGGGAGGTTCTTGAGATTCTATTATGTCATGGTCTTCTATAATCTCCTCATCAGGGGAATCTATGACTTCCCTTACTGGTTCTATAACTCTGGGAGCTATAGGTTCCTCTTCATATACTTCTTCAAGCTGGCATCTTCTTGATTTCTTGAGTGTTTCATCTTCATCAAAGGTTACATCCCTGTTGATTTCAATATGATGGTAACTTGGTATATAAACTCTAAATCCCTAGGAAACCTCACAGTATCCAACAAATATTCCCTTCTTTCCTGAAGGGTCCAGCTTGTTTCTCTTCTCTTTTGGAATATGTACAAATACTGGGCAGCCAAATATTTTGAGATGGCTTACTTCTGGCTTCTTTCTAGAGAACATCTCTTTAGGGGTTTTGAACCCAAGTGCACTATGGGACAATATTTTTTATACATATACTGTTGTTTTTGTTGCTTCTGCCCATAAGTACATTGGAAGATCTTGATCATGGATCATGGTCCTCACTGCTTCCATTATAGTTAGGTTCTTTCTTTCTGCCATTTTGTTGAGGATTGTAGGGAGTGGTGAGCTCCCTCTTGATCCTGACATCTTTGAAAAAACTTGCAAACTCTTTTGAGGTGTATTCTCCTCCATTATCTGACCTAAGTATCTTGATCTTTCTTTCATAAAGATTCTCTATCAAGGCTTTTAATTCCTTGAATTTACTGAACACTTCATCTTTTGATTTCAAAAAGTAAACCCAAGTTTTATGAGAATAGTCATCAATAAAAGATACATAGTATACATACCCACTGATGGAGGATGATGGCATTGGGATGCACACATCTGAGTGAGTGAGCTCTAGGAATCCTTCTGCTATATTGTCTCTCTTCGGAAAAGGGTTCTTTATGTTCTTTCCTTTTTCACATCCATTGCACACACCTTCATGGTCAACCTTGAGTTCTGGTAGACCTATGATTGCCTTGCTTACATAAGGTAATTCCTTGTAGTTGATGTGGGCTAATATTTTATGCCAAAGTTCACATGGATTCTTAATGGAGTGGGTCATGGTTGCTTTTGAGTGACCCTTTAGCTTATACAAGCCACCTTCTTCTTTTCCAATAACAATTGTTTCTTCCATGGTTTTTCCTTTGGCCCATAGAAGAACTTATCCGTCTATGAAGGCAACTTTGAAGCCTTTAGTTTCTAAAGCTGAGATGGAGAGTAAGTTCTTTTTCAAAACTAGTACATATAGTACATCCTTCATCTTAATTGGGGTCCCTGAATTAAGCTTGTAATTTGATTCTCCTACTCCCTTGATAGGGCATTGATAATCATCTCCATGTGTAACTTTCTGAGAAAACTTCTTTTCTGAAAGGAAAGAGAGAATGTCTCTTTGACCTGTCATGTGCTTGGAAGCACCACTATCAATGAGCCAAGTGTCCTCACCAGGTGATATTGATCCTGAGAGGGCAGAGATTAAGACATGGTCTTCAATTTGTTCTTTTATCATCTTCATGGGTGGCTCTTCATCTTCCACTGCATGGGCATGGTGCCTCTTGTTTTTCTTCTTGTATTATTCTCGTCTAGCTAGACAATGTTTCACAATATGTCCCATCTTGTCACAATGGTAACATTGGTAGGATGAAAAATATTTTTCTCTTCTTTGTCTTTTCTGAAACTTCTGGAATCTCCTTGGTTGAGATTCTTTATGTATGAAATTTTTTGGGGGGTGAGACTCCTTATGAGTTTCTTTCTGGAAGTAAGACTTATTTCTTCCTTCTTTTTTGTGAGTATCTAGGGCTTGATATTCATCTCCTGATAGCAAATCTTCTCGGTTAGCTACTCTTGATTCTTCTTGAACACATTCTTCCCAAAGACTGTCAAATTGTAGTTTGTATTTTCTGGCACAAATAGTTTGGATGAATGCATCCCAAGATCTTGCGAGACCATTAAGGTTTTTCATTATAAGTTCATATTCATCTATAGTATATCTTCATTTGCTTCTAGTTGTTCTTTGAATTGTGATATTCTGGAGAAATATTCCTATATCGTTTCTCCTTTCTGCATCCTTGTATTCTTGAGTTGAGTCCTTAGATTCATCTTCTGATTTATGTACTTTTCTTCATATAGTCTAGTTAGGGCATAAAACATTTCTTTTGGAGTCTTCTTTGAAGACACTTGAGGAATCAAGTGATCTTTGATAGAATCTGCAATGATTCTTTTGGCCCTAACTGTGTCCTTTTGGTGTTTTTCTTTAGTTGCAACATTGGCGAGTTCTGGTTCATTCTCTTTAATGAATCTTGATAGTTCATTCTCCTCAATAATGAGTCCAATCCTATACTTCCAGGCACAGAATTTTTCCACACCTTCTAGCTTGTCAACAATCTTAGTGCTTGCAGACATCTTTTACCTGGAGCTAGGAAAATGACCAAAAAATGAAAATGCTCAGAATTAAATTTTTAATGTACCAGGNGCACAGAATTTTTCCACACCTTCTAGCTTGTCAACAATCTTAGTGCTTGCAGACATCTTTTACCTGGAGCTAGGAAAATGACCAAAAAATGAAAATGCTCAGAATTGAATTTTGAATGTACCAGGAGATGCGCTTGGCTGAGGCGAGTAGCCTGGTGTGGTTAGATTTCAAAAAATCCAAATTTTTCCCCTTCAAACTTGACTAGCGGATTTCTAGACTGGTGCTTCTGGTTTTCTGGTGCTTCTGGTTTTCTGGTACTTCTGGTACTGGTGAAAACTAGGGTTTCCCTTTCTAGGAGTTATATCCACTGAAAAGGTGTGTTGAAGATGCCAAAGATTTCCTTGGGCTAGGGCACACTTTTCTAGATGTATTTTTGGCTAAAACTCCTCTTCAATAAAAAGCCCTAATTTTTTTATATGGCAACAGTGACGTTTTTCCTTTTCCTGTGAAAGATGCTCTCTTCAGCTTAGCTCTGATACCATGTTAGATTTTAAGCTATTATTAGGATTCTTTTCAATTTACTAGATAACCATAGCATAGATAGGATCAATGAGAGAAACACAATCACAAGAGACGAATCATTTATCCTGGGAAACCCTCATGGGGGAGAAAACCTAGCAAAAACTTCCTTAATATAGATAGCCAATACAATTCCAAGACAATAAACCAAACACTAAATAATATCCTCTCCTAAGTAATGTGCCTCTCTCTCTTCCTTCTTCTCCAACTGCAGCTACCAAACTTGCACTTTGGATGATTGAATGAGTGAGCGAACAAATGAGGCGTTGGCTTCCTTTATTTATACAAACATGCAGGGGCTGAAAGGAGGTGTCTCTTCACTAGCAGGGCCAACTTCTCTTTCTGGGTGGTTAGAACCACTTTAATTTTCCTGGAGGCCAACTTCTCAATTTTCATATTACAATTAGGGTTTGACCAATCCACAAAAGGGGATTTGGTCATTTACAATGCTCGGCATGATCAATCCACAAAAGGGGATTGATCTAATGAATAATACATCAATAATAAATAGAATACTCTTTGCATTTACAATATTTCAACACCATGAGGGGTGGTGACTTCCTTCCACCAAGTTGGAGCCATTGATTGGAATTCATGATGTGTGAGCCAAAATTTCTTAAATATGAAGGGTTTTTGTCTGGGAGAGTCGGGGATATCCACCCAGAGATGAATGGGCCGGTGATTTGAGCCAGAGGTGTATAAGATGCAAGCATCTAGAGAGAACCCCTCCGACATAAGAGGCTCCGAGATGAGAAACCGATCGAGGTGGCAAGGAACCTGTTGGGCACCTAAGTGGTGGTTTGACCAGGTGAAGAGATTGTTGTGGGTTTCAATGTAAATGAGGTTCAAGTTGTCGATCAAGGATTGAAAGTGACCGGTGTCTCCATCAAGTCGTCGAACCCCTCCTATTTTTTATTTTAGATTGCAGATCATGTTAAAGTCGCCTCCCAATATCCATATTCAATATCCAATGAGATTCCCTATCCATTCCAGGTTATACAAGAAGGGCGTCTTGTCCCTCTGAATGGAAGGGCCATAAACATTGGTAAGAATCCTTGGTTTGTTGGAGCCAATGACTCACAATTTCACCGTGATGGTCCATTTGGTAGTGAAGAAATTTTTCATCAGCACAGAGTTTGGGTTCCAAACGATAGCTAGACCCTCGATGGAGTGCCTATTGCATCAGATCCCATCACTCTCTCCTATATCCAACAATGGGTGGGTGTTTGGTCCGCCTCTTCTCCTACGCATTTTATTTCTTGAAGGAAAAGAATGTTTGGTTGTTCTTCCATGATTTGATCTCGTAGACGGCGTTGCTTGGTACGACCGTTGAGTCCCTGAATGTTCCATGAGATGAGCTTCATGATGAGGGTGGGGGAGGGAGAGGGGAGAAGATATCTGAGATCGGTTGAATCTAACCCCAGTTCACCTTGAAGTGCTTGATCTCCTGTATGAGCTACTAGGTTGAATTTTGACCTCTTTTATTTTCATCCTCTGGGGGATTTCGTTGGTCTTTTTGATGGTTTCTATGCATACCCAGTCCGAAACTGGATCTAGCCGAGGACCCTACAGATGAATTGAGGAAAACCTTGTGCACTTTGTGCAGCTGATCTTGAGGAATGTTGTAGAGTTCTTGTTTATGATAAGCCTGCTCAAGATGGACCAGATTTCATCTAGGTCCATTTCTGCATCACTGTTCTCCATTTTTGGAACATCATTTTCTTTAGTATCAAATGGGGGGTTAGGAGGGACCTGCTCCAAGACAGGGGTATTCATCGGTTTTCCTTTTGGGTCACTTTGGGTTAGGGATGCTTTGGGGGGAGCCTTCAGTTCACCCAAGTCCTCAAGAATATGTTGAAGGACGTCAAAAGAGTTACTAGAGAAAGGGCCCTTCGCTACGGGTGTTACCATTTTCTTAGTAGCTTGACAGCATCGACCTGCAACTTGAGTAAAACCGTCTTTTGATTTACTTGTTTCAGGGGTTTCTTCCTTGCTTGTGGAATTTAGTAGGAAATATCTAAAGATATGCTCATTCTCATGGCATTTCCTACATCAGAAAGGAATGTGCTCGTAATCAATGGCTTGGGACCATTCCTCATCATGATATTCCAGAGCTATGGAGCCGAGGAGGAGTTTGGAGATATTAAGAAATACACAAATGCGAGCGTAGGATGTGTACCTTCTCTGTCTAGTAGCCTCAGACACCTTGACACAGACTCCATTGGTGTTTCAAATATCGGCAAGGATCTCTTCTAACCAGAACTCTTGTGGCAATGAATAGAGATGGATCTAGACTGATGCATGCGAGAAATCCTTCTTTTTAGGGCTAAACTTCTCAGTCCAAAACTGCAAGAAGAGGTCGGCCGAGTTGAAAAAATATGGTCCACCATTGAAGATACGGTTCCGATCTTCTAGATTGTGAAATATAATAGTGAAGAAGAATTTGGATCCCACTTGCAGATCATAGTGTCCTTTGGGTTTCCACCAATGGTGTATCCTTTACTAAGTTGTGCTCGGAAGGCCAGAGGCCTAATAATTTTCCCACCATAGCATATTCTCGCATATATTGTTTCTGATCTTCGATTATGGGAGTGTTGACCACGTATTTCAGTGCCGGAGGCACTTAGGGTAGGCATTTTCCTAGTTCCCATAAACAAGTCACTTTTGCATGAGATGATATGGGATCTATGTCCATAGATTTTGTCAGCACTCTGTAAATTTTGTCCGGCTGAATAGACAAATGATAGAGATAACTATTTCAACCAGTTTTAGAGCTAAAGAAATAGCATGCTCAACTCAGAGAGGGCTCTCTCATGTCACTTGATATTCCTTTAATGAAAAGTGGCTAGATTTGGTTTGTTTTGGGGGATTTTATAAAATTGTTGAAGAAATGGAGATGGCATTTGGGCTATGGAGTCAGGAATGAACAGTGCATTGACAAATCATGGAAAATGTCAAGAGGAAAAAGGATAAATGAGGCGATGAGTCTGAGTTTAACTTTGAAATTTGCATGGCATCAGAGGAAAAAGAAACATATAACTACATCAGAGCATATTAAAATGAATTCTGAATTAGTTAAGAAGAAATACACATAGTCTAAATTGCTAAGCCAAGAGCATCGAGATGAATTCTGGGACTTTGATTCTCCAATTTAAACAGACGAAAGTATAAATGAAAATAAAAGATCACAGGAGTTACACACTATGAAAGAAGATAGAACTCATATCACAGCCAATTAGAATCTTTTCTTAAACAGTTCGAAAATTCGCTTATGCATTTGTATATTCATTCTAGCTCCAGAGTTTTACAAAGTCCTCCTACTCAGAGGACAGGCTCCTCTTATTCTTCATGCTTTCTATATCCTCGGGATGATATATATAGAGGATTTACTATGAGATTCACAACAATTAAACTCCCCCATAATTCTAAAGATAGAGGTCAGTTACAAAAAGAGTAAAGTATAACGACAATTTTCCTACATTACAGGGATCGTTACAAATAGGTCTGACATATATGAGATTTTTATTTGAACGCCATATGTCCAAAATTTTCTGGAACGTACTCAATTCTACTTGAGAATTCATTCCAGCTTGGCGATTTCTTACATTAGTGTGCTCAACCAGACTGGTTGATTTTCCCCAACGCTTTCAACCACTTCAGTTCTGATTTCTACCTTCTGTCGTTTGCTCTGCCTCTTCTTCATCACTTGCTTGTACAGTCCATCCACGTGTCCATTGATGATTAGATCCCTCATGACAGGATTTAGTCTGACCTATGATTCTGGTTCTATCCCAGGGTCAGTATGGAATTTGGTTGCTAAAATATGTGCAATCAACCTTTCTTCCTTACTCGTCGATAAACTTGCCATGTTAGTTGAAAACCCCATTTCAATGGATGTTGTTTGATTGGCCTTGTCCATTTCTTCCAATTTTACAGAGAACACGATTTTTGTTTTCCTTAACTCTACAGAAATCTGGAAGTCGGTCCAGTTTCGGATTACTCTACTTATGAATGAGACGATGATTGCCTGGAATAGAATAACGCCACCCATATTTTGAAGATCGGTAGTCATCAAGTTCTAATCATGAATTACTGACAGGATTACTTGCAGTTACGTTTGTTTGTCACGCTTTACCAATCTATTTTGAATGATGAGCCTTTGAGTTAGTTATCTGACGGTGTTCACTTGGCATTGCACGGACATGAAGTGAGGTGATTTGACTAGCCGTCACCATCCCCCACACGAATTGTTGATCTGACGTATTAGAACATGTGACATAGGGTCTTTTGAGAAAACGGTTTCAGGCAAAATGATTTTTTCCCCGATGTACCTCTGAGGGCACCACGCGTCCACGGATGAAACCATGGTAGTTTTCCCCGACCTGCCTTTGAATAGTTATCTTCCGCACTGCTTCATTCTTCGATATGTGCCTTAGTCATTGATTCGGGTTGCTTCAAGATCGATGGTCCATCGAGTCTTACCTCTCGCACCTCCGCTATATTTGTCCACATGCCACCACATATGACCAAGACCTCCAAATCACGCCATGTCTCTACATTATTAAATCTGAAACTCGACCTTCATATATAGTTGTTATGGTGATAACATAGGCTCCAACTGGGGATGCTATCCTCCCTGTGAGGTAGCAAATAACTGCAGACCCGGTCTGGTGCCTTCTTCGTTGGGAAACTTTCAAAGCATGTTCATGTATTCGGTTACGTCTTGGAGACTGAACGTCAAAATTTTAAAACCAAATTGTTCTCAACTGGATACTGAAAAAACACTGCTAGGATATAACTGTACATACTGCTGAAAATTTAAAGCAATGCTTGACCAACAAGCTTATTCGCATAATCCTACCTACCCTAAATACTGAAAAGGAATGTCAATCAAGTGAAATCATAATTCCAATGCAACCATGACAGCATTCTATCCACTGTTCATTTTCTTTGCACTTGTTTGCTCCAAAACGTTTTTGTTGATTCATTCAAAATTCCATTCATAAATTCAAGTCTCAAAAAATCAAGGACACTTAGACTGTTTACTTCCTCCAATAAGATTGCAAATGGGTCTTCTAAAATATGCACAAAACAACTATCGTGCTTCACTCCTTCCGCTGCATTTTTGTTTTCAGGTGATTCAATTTGTTGATTTCTATTGAGAAACTAACAGATTTTCCAAGAAGTCTGGTAGTAAGAACTTTTTGAGTCATAAGGCAACCATGGCGGGAGAACGTCGTCTGATGTAAAAAGATTTATATTTGATACAGACATTGATTTATTACTTTCTTTATCCTTAATCTTACAATCCACTATTATTTGTAGCTTCTGATTGTAAACCCTTTCTATATAATGTGTCTTGGAGTTATGAATCATATGAAAGGATGTTTCCTTTTCAGAAGCCAAGACAGAAGAGAAAACTTCCTTTGCAAGTGTTTTTTCGCTGCTTAGAGTCTCTATAGATGCAATTTTAGAATCTTCATCCATGTCTAGGCCTCTTAGAAATAAGACAACCACGTCATTTTCGAGGGAAGAAAGACAACTTTGAAACACTTCGTCTTGCTGAAAATATTGTTGAATATCTATGTTAGTTTCGGGAGAAGGAAAATAACCTTTAAAAACAATTTCTCGATCAACTTCTTCTTCCTTTTTGATTTGATGGTTAAGCACAGTTTGCAAACCTGAATTGGAATATTCTTCCAAGTAATCAGCTATATGATCATCTAATGCATGTGGGTGATGTTGGTCTTCATTACTGATAACAAAAATAGTGCCACTATGAATGCAATCAGACTTCCACATTTCTTCTGTCCTCTCATGATTTGCTTTCAACCATTCAAAGGAGGAAAAACATAAAGGAAGATAGTTTTCATATGTAAGTCCACTGCCTTCTTCATATTCGACGTCATGCCTGGATGCTTTCTAATTTGAAACCTTAAATATTTTGTTTCAACAGTTCGAAAGAGGAAAAACACAATGGCAAGGTTCTTTTACTTGTTTCAAAACTTTCTTCAATTTCTTCATTGTTGTTATAGGAACATTTTTTGATTTATTTGGATTGTTGAACATGATCATTTTCAGCTTTATCTTCGACCAACGGTTGCACTTTTGAGCTGACAAGATCTTCTACACAACAAGTAATAGGGTCATCAAACACATGAGAAGAGTGTTGCAATATCTTGTCAATTTGTCTCGTTGGTTTAGTGTGATTTTGCATCAGCACCAATTCGTTTGCCTCGATAATGATCTTAGAATTCTCTTTCAACAATTTAAATGCAGCAAAGCATAAAGGTAGAGAATTCTCTTCAGCTGATCCGATATTTTGCTCTTTGTAACTGTGATACATAGGTTGATTTATCCTACTGTATTTCTGAAAAGAAACGTCTTCAATGTCACAATCATCCTCATATTTGTCATATACAGGAAAATCAGCAACATATGCAACGTTGTCCAACAAGAACAAACTTGGAACATCAATCTGTTCTTCAACAAACTGATTTGCAAACTCATCCTCTTGATTGTCTACAAAAGAATACATAAAATAATCAGTCCCCTGCTTATCATGGGATGGATCAGAAGCTAAATCAGCACCTCCTCTTTCAACAAGTGGAATATAATTTTTAGCAAAATCATAAGCATTGGAAACTCCAAGAGGACCTATGATATTGTCAATTCTATGCTCAAGATTCCAATCAACTATTTTCTGTTCATATTCACTTTCATGTTCTTGAGCATTCAACCCCTCATTTTGGATCTGTTTACAAGCTTGGATGTTGTGTTGAATGTCCTGACCATCATTAAACATTTGTTGTAAGGACTTAGGTCTTCTTTCCATCAGGAGGAAAGACAAATCTGGATGAAGAGTAGTTGCATAATGGAGCATGGCAACAGCTT
>JASDQU010194691.1:0-13443 GCA_032191745.1 Picea mariana | reverse complement strand
AACTACACCAATTTTAAGGGTAGCAGACTCGGATAAAGACTTCATAGTATGTGTGGATGCGAGAAAAGAAGGTTTGGGAGGTGTCCTAACTCAAGAAGGGCACGCTATTTCTTACAAGTCCAAAAAACTAAAAAGAGCACGAACGAAACTACATCACTCACAACTTGAAATTAGCAGCTGTCATCCATGCATTAACAATGCAACGACACTATATAATGGGCAAAAAAATTATGTTTCTAACTGATAACAGTGGTGTGAAATTCTTGTTTAGTCAACCAGAACTTAACGCAAGGCAAGCAAGATGGCTAGCCTTGTTGAGAGAATTCGATTTCAAGATAAGACACATCAAGGGTAAGGAAAACAAAGTGGCATATGATTTAAGTAGAGGAATTCATGGGTTGTTTGAGATAAACATTAACATGGCAAAAAGAGACATTGAGCAAACCATAAAGGTTGCAAGTAATAATGATGAAAAATACATTAAAAAAACGACATATTTACAAAATAATGAAGGAACTTTAGACCGAACAGATTTCAGTTTGGACAGAAATGGTCTATTGAGATTCAAAAACAGGGTATACATACGAGATTCTGTTGAATTAAAGTTAACAATTTTGGACGAAGTACACAAGAAACCATATTTTGGTCATCTGAGATACCGCAAAATTGTAACAACACTAAGGAAGTTATTTTATTAGCCTAATATGAAAGGTCAGACGGTAGAATACTTGTCTAAGTGCCAAGATTGTCAACGGGTGAAGGTTGAACACTAGCACCCAGCTGGCCTGTTGCAACCTCTACCTGTACCAGACTGGAAATGGGAGACTATGTCACTGGATTTTATCACAGGTTTTCCTAGAACTCAAAAAAAGAATGATTCAATTATGTTAGTAATTGATAACCTTAGCAAGTCTGCACATTTTATTCCTGTAAAATCTACTTATAGAGCTATTAACATCGATGAAATATTCATGAAGGAAATTTTTAGACTGCATGGTATTCCTAAAATGGTGATTTCGGATAGACACGTAAAATTTACATCTACGTTTTGGAAAGAACTATTTGCTGGGTTGAATACTAACTTGAATTTCAGCACAAGCTACCATCCAAAAATGGATTGGAAAACTGAATGAACGAGCCAAATCATGGAAGATATTCTACAAATGTACGTAAGAACGAAACCAAGTACGTGGGAAGACTACCGACACTTGGTGTAATTTGCATACAATAATGGTTACCAGACATTGGCTAAGGTGAGCCCCTTTGAAGTACTATACGATAGAAAGTGTACAACTCTGATTAACTAGGATAACCTAGTTGACAGAATCATGGTGGGACTATAAATGCTCCAGGAAATGGATAATATGGTAAGAACAGTACATCGAAATTTAAAAGAGGCACAGGACAAACATAAAAGTTACACGGACCTGAAAAGAAGACCCAAGGAATTTCAAGTTGGAGACCACGTGTATTTAAAAGTCAAAGAAAAAAGAAGTTCATTAAAGCTAGGAAACTATTCCAATTTGGCACCCAGGTTTTGTGGCCCTTTCGAGATCTTACCTCGAATTGGACTCGTGACATATCAACTTGCACTTCCCGCAAATATGAAAATTCATAACGTATTTCATGTTTCTTTGTTAAAAAAATATGTTCATGATCCTAATCACATGATCGATTGGAACATGGCGTAGGTTTAACTAGAAGGTGAGCTCCAAGCGGAATCTCTGTGCATTCTGGACAGAAGAGAAATAATACTACAGAACAAAGTACCCAGGTAAAAGTGCAATGGAAGCACTTTAGTCCTGAGGAGACCACTTGGGAATTGGAGGAAGATTTTCAAAAATATTATCCAACCCTATTCCTTGAAAGGAACAAACACTGAGGAAAGTTTTGTACTGAAGGGAGAAATGATGTAATAAACCCCCCCCCCAAAAAAAAAATAAAAAAATATTATTAAAGTCTGTATGCACTTAGAAATTTATTTTCGTTTTTTAAATTCGAATTTGGAAAATTATTGCCAGTTATGGAAATTCCAAATTTAGAATTTGGTTAATTGTAATTCATTATTGTGACTGATGGGAAAAGATTTGATTTGCCCAACCAACTCTTTGACTATGAAACTTGTAAGAGACACATATTTTATTTATTTATTACTGAGGGACAAATGGAACAACGAAGTTGAAATCAGTTGACCATGACTCCATGAGTGGGGAACATGATTGAACTATCTTAGGGATGAATTTTAAAAGTGGAAAATCGGGAATTTGGCGATTGGCAACCATTGAAAATCGGGGATTTGTAAAGCTATAAAAATTCTCAAGGGGAAAATACCTAGCCATTGGATGTTTTTGCATATAGATCATATGGGAGGAGGCAGGATGCTGCCTAGTATGCTAGGGAAAAAGGATATCACTTGTTGTTATGAGCACTCTTTTTTGAGTGTGACGCAAGGAGAATTTCAAATCTGAAAAGAGGACTATAGAGAAAGAGGAGCTTCGGGGTTTTCCCTCATGAATTCATGGTCAGGCTAGGGGGTGAAAAAAGATAGTAGATTGGTTGTTTTGTTCTATGGTTGGGTGGAACTTGGTTGTTCCATTTGTTGTCTCATCACTTTGTTCAGATATGTACATCTACTTATCCCTCGTTGACTTTTTTTTTTGTTCGTTAATGGATGGTAGAATGAAACAAATTATAGAATTAATTTCTTCTTTTACAATTTGAATTAATCTAGTGAGTAGAGCTAAGAAAACTAATGTGCGAAATATTGTTGATGAATGTGTAAAATTTTATGATTCAAATGATGTACCCTCTTAATCCTCAATAGGAAAACAAATATCAGTCGATTTTATAGTTGATATTAGAAATATTTGTTATAATTATGAATGTAGACTCAAATATAAACATATATAAGGATTTATTTCAGATTTCTACAGGTCGAATAACTGAAGTACAAGTCTACATGAATTCCTGTATGTATTTTACAGGTTGCAATAAAACTAACAGAAGTCTCACCATGATCAACATAGACCTATACCATATATATATATATATATATATATATATATATATATATATAAGTGTATAGATATTTTCTTAAATAATAGTTAAATTGGTACGAACACAAACGAAGTTTTGGAACAGATATCAGAATAGAAAAATATATATATATATATAGATATATGTGGTTTCCTATACAGAATTTTAGAACTACACATATATCTAATACACATAAAAATTTAGATATTGGATCACATGAGACTGCAACTAATCTTCCATTGATAGGAGTTCACCAAAGGCATAAATTTGCAGTTCTCTATATCACAGTAAAACAATAAACGAAGCTCCAGTGTCACATATCACATAGTACAGAGTCTGCTCGTTATATAAAATTTGTCGTTTGAATTCTAGGATAGTATGTACATTATTTTTCTTAATCTAATGAACGATCTGTGTAGCTAGAGGTTGTGATCTATGTTTCTTTTACAACCGAATAACCTGGAAAAGAAACCAGTACCACTTGGAAACCGAACTTGAATCCTCCAACAATTAAAATACTGGAAATTGGAACTCAAATACCTTTTTCGAGCCTGGCGATATGTGGATCAGTTCACCGCAAAATATCCAAGTCCTGCAAGGGATATTGGGAGTTAGTAAATAAAATTATGAAGAACCAAGGAATTAATAGAAAAAAAAATTATTTTCGAGAACTAGTAAAGAACGAAAGTGAAATATGAAAGAGAGAGCAACATTCAAAAACAACCCACATAACTTATTACTAAGGAGTCAACACCATGCAATACTTATAATAAAGTTGGCATAGGGTTTTCCTTTCTCCATCAGTAGCACTGAGCGAATGGTTCATAGCCCGAAGGGGATGAGTGGACTTTGAAATGACTGATGGGTACCCTCGCAATGGAAAAAGGGGTCCCATCATTAGTCTTGTAACTGAATAGAATAACCAATTTCTTAGTATGTATCAAACGATTTAAAATTATTATTAAACATGCAACATATATAGTATAACTGGAACTGTAAAGAACACACAGTATAAAACATGTCTAGCAGAATTGTCCAATTCAACGCACAATTAGGGTTTTGAAATATTTCTCTCATAATTATCTAAAACTACAGATTAATGATAAAGGAAATGTAAGAAAGAACAAAGTCCTGAATACTTGAAGTTCTTTTCCTTGCACGAACAAGTGAAATTTTGACAGGCGTAAACACAGAATTTTAGAATGGATTACTTAGAACAAATCTTTTTAAATAAGGTTAAATCCTGGAAACTTTCTCCATAGTGGAAGTCGTATGGTCGTAGTAATTCATGTATAGGTATGATGGATGTCATAATAAACCAAAGTACTAAATTCTGCATAGTATCCAGAATACCCTACCACACCACAGGAAATGGATTTCAACTTTACAACGCATAATTCATGGGTGAAATGATTACAGTAAGTTTCGGGCCCGTATCTCTTCACATGTTGAAAAATTTGAAGACCCAATACTTAATCAAAATAGGAAGTAAATACACAATTTATGCTTACTATAAATATTGGAAGTAACTGTGGGAAATCATAGATATATTCAAACAAGGGATTCTCGGGTGAGAGGCATGTCAAGAACTTTTTCACATAAGATGTGAGTATAAGTAACAAAGAAAGGACCGAGGTCATGACCTTGCCAATAGAACCTCCTTATCTCTGTGAATTGAGTTATTCAATCCTAGAAATCCTATGCTCTAATCTAAGGGACAAACACAGACTTCCCAAACAAAAGGTCACTGATACAGAGGTATGTGCATAGTGCACAAAGACCATTGTTATACTATGGGTAACTAGGGATGTTTTCCTTCACGATCTTTTACCAAGAATATTGATGACACCAACAGTAGAGGCTAACCCAACAAACAATTTGGGGCAAATAGATAACAACAGATGACGCATGGCATCCTACCCTTCAACCTTTACATAGATCACAATAGGAAAAATAACTTAGTTACAGTTTGCGAAAAGAGTTATGCATGCGATGGTTATGGAGGCATGATATCCCTCACAGAACAAGACTGAAGGTTTAAAGTTAGACCATGACGATAAGTATAGAACCAGTAAGGATTGAGAAAGGACTTATTATTACTTTTGGTTACATGAGAAGGCATTCCTACAGAGAGATAACTAGGAGGGGGCTTGCTAGTTATTAAAGGTAACCTAAAAAAACCCTAGTTCAAGAACTGTAAATACAGGGAAGTGGAAAATAGATAAACCTGTTGTAGAAAATAGTGAACAGTTACAGTGCTAATGGGAGGGGTTGTATGCGCGAACTTACCCATTCGAGTGCAATAGGAATACCATACCGCCAAAAAACCTCTCCCACCAATACTCAAGACGTGACTTCTGTTGTTACCAACCAAGAGCCACGTGCCGAGTAACACATAAAGAAAAACTAGAGGGAAGTATTACAATGAACCACCTCAGTTTCGCTAGAGGGGTTTAGTGAGTATTACGATAGGGTACAATGCCATGTGATACGATGGAGGTGATGAAATTTGTATTGGACTCGGTGGTCGAGCAATACCCACAGGAGGTACTATCTGTAGGTAGCCACTAATGGACTAGAAAAAGATTTAATTTAAGTCTTGACAAACCCTTTTCTTGACTTCATGCCAATTTATTGCAAGTATGAGGATAACTTAGTTAGGGTTATGACTATACCCAGTTATCACACCCAACATCCCATTCAGTTAAAGATCTAGTTACTTGATTCTCTATTGTTATAAAATTCGGGAGGGAACTATATTTGTTGGGCTCCTTAAACAATGCCCAACCATCAACTATATTTCAGAACTATGGTAGTAGAGATAGGGATTTCAACCACAAACTTTATTCCATGAGGTCTAATTACTTAGATAGTTAATAACAGGTAAAGCCACCACTATGTTAAAGACTATGAAACTTTTAACAAGGGTGTATACTTTATTTTAAACCCGATTTTGAATAAGAACCCTTTATGATATGTGTATTTGTTTATGCATAGAACTGGTGATGTTGCTAGGGGCTTTTCTTTATAACTTAAATGTTAATACATAGAGATGGTTATAGTAGTAGTGGGGTTTTAATGAGTTAAACTTTATCCCTTATACTCTCATTAATGAATGGGAATGATTTGGAAATATTATTAACTAGGAGACTAGGGTAAAGTAAAGCTATTCCCTAACATTTTATGTGTGATTACTATGCAGTATGGAATAATTCAGAGTGATAGTCTTTTGTATAGAATATTTTGACTGTATCATTAAATGGTTATGTGAACCTGGTGGAATTAAGTAGTGATGATAAAACTATCTACATATAAAAAAAAAATTATTTGGGAAATTTTAAGTAAGTAGTGATGATAGTAAGTAGTGATGATAAAACTATCTACATTACAGTAACCTTACGCAAGCCAGACATGATCCATACTCCTCCTTCGCCATCCCTATTATATATTTTTCTTAGTCATTAGTTTCCCAAACCCTCATTAGATTCTTTTTATTAAATTTAATTAGGAAAAAACTCCCCTGTACACATGTCACCCGATCCCTTAGTTGCACCAAAAAATCAATTTATTAATTAATTAAATTTTCCTATTTCCTTCACCCACCTAAAATGTTTTCCTAAAAACGCTCCTCAGTTTCCCTTTATTCCCTTACATTTCTTAAATGACTTACTCCTTACTTAAATCCTAGTTGAGTTCACAAATATGAATTTCCAAAGGCTAGATTCCCTACTAAGTTAGACATTCCCCCGTTTTCTTTAAGTTTCCCCTTTTTCTTTTTAACTAAGTTCAGAATTAGGAATTTTGGACAAATACAACCATTTACCCTTTTTATAAGTTTTAATTTAATAAATAATGTTTGAATTTTCTTTACCCCCTTCTTGTTTCATGTCTATTTAGCTTTTCTTTGTTCACATGTTCTACTTAGACCTAGGTTTTAATTTCACTAGGTCGGGTGATAGTTTTTAAGGGAACAATTAGTTATTAAAATTTACTCATACCATCATCTATTTTAAGGCCGAGCAAGTCCTAAGAAGGCATAGTTTTCTAGGTACTACGTTTATTAACTTACCTGAGTTAAAACTGCAACGTGCCCTTCAATACGGACTACGTGCTCCAAGGGTTCCACTCACCTCTTTCCATTTTATTTGTGCGACGTTCTCTTCAATATGCAATATGTGTTGCAAGGGTTCCACTCGTCTCTTAACTGAATTCGGTAAACGTCAAACCCCTGGAGTCAATACTCCGCTAGGTGATCTTGTGGGAGACTAAGGGCCTCTAAGGAATAAGGAACATGCCTTACTGCGCACCCTTTAGAATCATTATGAGCGATCTTAACAGCTTGCCTTCATGGAATGGTGGGTATTCTCGAACTAGGTAATTGTTAACCTACAATTTGAACCATAGCGGGAGTGCTAATAGGCTGCGGTAGGGTTGCTACCACACCTCTCCCTCAATAACTCTGGTTGTTGTGCGTGACCCCTTTACTCCAAATGTGAGTCTGGTTGTCAAGCTGTCATTGGCCTACATCATCAACGAAACATGCCAGCTATAATAATCAACATCACAATATATATTCATACGTCACATATCTAATATCAAAAAAATTCAAAACACAACAGTCCACTCTTTGAGTCGATCCAGAGTCCAAGGAGATCCATCAATGCCATCAACATCCTCTAATGTCCAAAGTCATGCACACTCAAGAGAACCCATTCAATAGCACCTCTTGATGTAAATACAACAAGAACAACATATCATCAGATCCTCAACATCTCATAATCATAATCAAAACAACCATCGGATAACGAACCATATCACTTGCTCACAAGTTTCCTTAAAG
The DNA here is from genome assembly GCA_032191745.1 of Picea mariana. Classification (NCBI taxonomy): domain Eukaryota; kingdom Viridiplantae; phylum Streptophyta; class Pinopsida; order Pinales; family Pinaceae; genus Picea; species Picea mariana. Next base: position 5,567 of record JASDQU010194691.1, on the reverse strand, counting down.
AATAAGTCACATCAGAAGTGTACGCAAGAGCAGGATGTTACAGTAGTGAATAAATGAACCTCAAGGACACTCTCTGGTTTCTTCCCACAATCATTCTTCTATGCCCCTTATCATCGGTCAAACTTAGCCGTTTCATCTTACAGTTGAGTATCGCTCATGTGATTCCAACCAGTCCATACCGATCATGATGTCATATGATCCTTAGATTGTGACATATATGTTGGACTTCGCTACAAAATCTCCCATGTTAATGTGACATTCTGTAACCTTTCCTCCAACCTTCTATTTGGAACCCGAAGCCATTTCTACGTATCTAAGCTTGTCATGTTCGACCACCTTTACCTTACTTATTTTTAGCATTGCACTAGAGATAAAGCTCTATGTAGCACTTGGATCTATCAAATTACTAAAAAAAAATTCTGCTATTGTATGTGACATCTTAAGCACAGTGGACTAGTGCTCTGCAACATCCCCAAAATAAATAAATTGGACAAAATAATTTAGAATCTAAAAGTGCTGGAAATTTATTTTCGTTCTTAGTAAATTCTGAAATTGGAAAAAATTTTCCATTTATGGAAATTTCAAATTTCGAATTTTATAACTGTAGTAAATAATTTGACTGTTGGGAAGAGACCTGATTTGTCCCAACTAGATACTTGGCTATGACACTTGTATGAAAAAGGAAAAAAAAAGAATATTTTATATTGACTGCAGGAGGACAAATGGAACAACCATGTTCAAGTTAGATGACCATGACTCCATGAGTGGGGAACACATTGGAATTAACTCTGGGATGATTGTTACAAGTGACAAATCAGTGATTTGGCTAATAGAAGCCCCTAAAAATCAAGGATTTATAAAGCTATGAAAATTCCCCAAGAGAGGGAAAAAGTCCTAAGAAAACTAATAAAAGAGCATATGTGAGGAGGCAGGACATTTCCAAGTATGCTGGGGAAAAGACTAAGAAATTTTGTTTTTACTGTGATGAACACTACTGTGTGAGTGTGAGGCAAGGGGAATACTGTTGAAATTCAAAGGAAATTTGTTGGAGAGGAGATTTCAATTCGCCCTCATGGATTCATGGTTAGGCTAGGGGGTGAATCAGGCAAGTAGATTGGTTGGGAGGAACGTGGTTGCTCCCTTCGTCTTCTCGTAAAATCTGGTTTAGATATGTAACTCTACCTTGTTCTAGTCAAATGATTATGTATTGAAATCCATTTTACTTTTATGTACGATTTTGTTTCTAGTCGAATGCTGTGGGAAATATCTAACTTTTTACTTCATAATGATTGGCTAAAAATAGACCTTTTTATTTAGATATAATACTGGGTAATTACTAAGATTTATGGAATGTATTAACAACGAAATGAATTATGTTATAGTTACAAATCCCATAACAGATTGTCTTGTTTTAGTTTTCCTATGGATGCTAGTAATAAACAATGAGCCATTGTGATTAAGCATACCATTCATAAATCCAACAAGTAGACTCTACAACAGTGAAGTACTAATCGACAGACATATAAACTAGTATAGTCATTGAATCTATATATATAGATATATAGTGTAGAGGAGGAATGGCACTAGGTAAACTGTCCACACCAGAATCCTATAGCATTAAGTGGATATATAACCTTATAAGAGGAAAATTTTATTCCAAGAAAATAAAAGACTCCTCGGACCCCATTACAGGTAGGCTATATAGATATATACATGCATAATTTGAGATAGATACGACAGTAAGGGATGACACTGTTAAGCAAATGTTTACCCATAGTTAAACCACAGGTTCTGTCATAATGACTATGTTATTTCTTGTTCATGTGAGAATACCCATAGATGTTTTAATCAATATAAGTAACCGAGAACAGAGGATAAAAGATTTCATGATACGTAACCCAAAACAGTCCTATAGAGACTTATTTAATAATGATAATAGAAACAAAAGGTAATAAATCATGAATTATAAATGAATAATGATGACCATCGAACCTTCTGGTGTATAGATCTATAAGGAACTTACACAATAAGTGATAACAGAAAACATGAGGAAAATAGTACATGGTGAGTAGATCCAAAACTGCATTGAAGCTATCTAATTCTTTGGTGAGCACTCCGTTAAGGGCTTATTTGAACATAATAATTGACATAGAAGGTAGACAGTACATGATGCATGAATCCAAACTAATAATGAAGCTATTTTTCCCCGAGTAAGAAGACTGTTAAAGGTTATTCAACAATTATAACTAAAAAATGGAAGGTAAATAACTTGTGATGCGTAAAACTGAAACTAGTTAATTCTTCAATTGGAACATAAATGAAAATCTGGGAATCATCAACCATATTAATTCTGGGAAAGAACGAAACCCTTAGGCGTAATCACTATGCATGGCTGATTCATTTCTGAAAAGGGTTATACATCCAATAATGAGATTCAATTCTGGAACAAAAATAACTATAATAGCCAGAACAAAAATCCAAATCTATCGTACCAATTCCATCTTCGAATTATATAGAGGAGAATACTTCAGAATCCCAAACCCACAAAAAAAATAATACACATGATATAATGAGCACTGTATTTTTAGTAATCGACTGTCTAGTTATCAAAGTCCAACTAGGCGCACACTATGCGATCGTTTTGTATACCGAAATCACTTTATACCATTCGGAGCATACCTGGTACCACAAAACATGGATTTAACCTCTCAGATTTTAGGACGAAATAAAGCCTGGACCAACGGGATTTGAAATTTTGAAATAACTTAGATACTATGTAAGAACCCGAATACCTTTTGATGGAGCGAGGAGGGCATTCCCATGCTTCGGCATGCTTTCACCTGCACAAAATTAACGGGAAGCATTAAAACATAACCAAACAGGATAATATATTTAAGTTACAGAATAGAAAATAACTAGAAAGGGGGCCCATTGAATACTTAACTGATGTAGAGGATTTATGCCTTCTGCCACCGTGCTACATCGCCCGGACCAAAAGGGGAAGGGGTTTTCATGCCTCCCTGATGGGTACCCTCGCACATCTAAGGGCCCATCATTAATAATAGATACCAGTGCATAATCCAAAGGGATATTACAGGAATATCAGGAAGAATTAAAGGCGTAAAAACGATGCATGGTAAATATAAACCTTCGAATATTCAACTTAAACAAAAGAGATTAAACATGTTCGGCTATTGGAAAAACTTTGCTTCTAAATCGATGCTACCAATTAACACTATAGTCAAACACAAAAGACAAGGAAACAATAACAAAGGGTTTGCCAAACTATCCAACGGAGCAGACCAGTAAAAATAACAAGGGTTTAACCGAGTAAGTTCTCAACTTTCATAACAGACGTTGTGATACAAGTAATGGATCGGTCCCAACAAGATGTATGGTGCAATAACAGGGATAAACTAGGATATGAGCCAAACCCTTACCAAACAGAACCTGGATCCTTTTCTAGCATAGTACCCTGGAAGTAAGACAAGGATATTACCAAAGAACAAAGGTGTGCACAGACCCACAGACAAGGTAGATTGTTTTTTTTAAAGCGTAAATAAAAGGAGAGCGGAAGGTAAACTTACCACACAAAACTTCTATCGGGAAGTGCCACCAAGAATCTCCATGCACAAGGACTAGAATTTTGTACTCTCGGTCATGTGGTTTGAGCGAACAAAGGAATTGGTCCACGACATTTTTCTCTCCTTCACAAAAACCTTAACTAGGGTGTGAATGGAATGGCCTGAGAGTGAAGGGCATGGGAGTAATCTTCGAATGGAGCAAAGGGGGAGTAGGTGTTCGTACTTAGACCATGTGACTATAGGGGAGGTGTCGACGTTTCCTTTGAGCATGCCAGTCGAGCTCTGTGTCAAATAGACATTTTTTCCCGGGTGCTTTAAATGTGCAGACATGCCTTTAAGGCATAGTTCCTTCCACCTGTATTGGTAGCTAAGGGCATTGATGGAGAGGAAACCAGATAAAGGTCTCACTGCACCGTTACATGTTGAATCCAACTACCCTGCATTAAACACTGAAGTGGTTAGCCTTGTCATTACCTAACGAGTAGTGTGCATACGATCATAACCTTAACCTCCAAAATATTAACCCTCTGCACACTTTAGATTCAAGGTGTAATTCTAGTGGTCGAAGTTAATCCACTATTCTTATGTTTTCCGAATAGGGTTAATTTCTCATTGTAGATTGCATAATGTTACTTACAGTTATTGGATTGGACTTATAAAGGCTTGACACCTCTAACCTTGCAATATAGGATAGCAAGACTCTAAGTAGTTTACTACTACATGTCTTAGAGTATCTTAGGATTAAGATAGTGGATAGTATTAAGTTGCCATGAGACAAATGGTCCCTAGTTATGGACATGTTGTCGTATGCAACACTTTACCAAAAAGAAGTACAGACCTTATGTTAATAGGATAGAGGAGCAAAAGCAGTAAGACAGATGTACCTTAGAATAGATAAGTGATTGAACAGCCTCAAGGATACAAACCAACTCAATGTTCCCAAACAATTTATTTATTTTTTAATGTAAATTTTGATGTACATTGCATATGGTATCAGAGAAAAAAGGTGACAACACTGGACCTAAAAAGGGCCACAATAGCTGCTTAGTTTATATATATATATATATATATATCGATTTATTTAAAACTAACAAAAACATCTTATGGTTACAAACAGAAAGCTATTTCTATTTTGTGGTAATTATGGTAGCTCAGGATGATGCAAAAATCAGAATGGGAGAAAACCTGCAGCAGGGACCCCTTGGAGATCCAAGACATAATAGTGACGGAAGTTCACCCATGGAAGAGTTAGAAACAATGAGGAACCTTATTGTTGAATTACAGATTTTTAAAGTAGACAATGAGAAATTGAAAAAAGACAGGAGCAACAAGAGATAAATGAGGTCCTACTACGTAGTATAGTGACCAAAAAAATCCCAAAGGATGATAATCACGAGGAAGAAGTCAGCGAAAGGGCTTCCAAGAACTCAGGGCCGGAAACAGAAAAAGGAGATAGTTCGTCAGAAGGAACACCTTCAGCTGAAGAAAGAACTAAATCTGACAGGAAAAGAAAACAAGTAGACCACCTCGAAGGAGAATTTTAAAAGATTAAACTGGCTACCTTTGACAGAGAATCCAAGACAGGAGAGGAATTTGAAGCATGGTTGTTGGACATCAAAAAATACTTCTAGATGTACAACTATTCCAGCAACATGAAGGTCAAAATGGCCATCTACAATCTAAAAGGGAAGGCCAGCATTTGGTGGCAGGACCTGAAATTGGCCAAGGGCCTAAAGGAAAAGCAGTTGGAATGGTCTGACTTTAAGAAGTATTTCAATAAACAATACCTTTTGGAAAGTTACTATGAAATAAAGACAAAAGAGTTCTACGAGTTACGACTTGGACAAATGATAATGGAGGACCTTATAAATAAATTTTTAGAAATGTTAAGGTTCATACCATACATCCGAGAAGATAAAGTAAAGATTCAACATTTTCTAAACTGCCTACCACAATCCTACAAGAATAGAATTGAATTTGACA